>CACRXP010000026.1:887958-902441 GCA_902702965.1 Spirometra erinaceieuropaei
TGGTGGTGGTGGTGGTGAAACGTCGCAATTCCTTTCAGACAGTCTAACCCTCTCTCCTGTTAATCCAAAGTCTCCTCTGCGTCGCCACACCTAATACCAGTTTATCGTCTTTGTCGCTTAGACGGAAGCCTCTGGAACGGACCAGGCTAAAATTCAGGAATTGATGACCGACCAGGAACGTCTTTTCTCGGAGATGCTGGAAGAACGAAAGCAGGCCATCAGTCTCTGTCGTCTGGTCTGCCTGAAAAGCGAGGAGACTGTACAAAAGCAACGCTATCTGAAGACTGCGAAAGCGCACTTCGCTCAAGTTGTGTCGGATATGAAGGTGCAGGACATGGCACTGGTTGAGCCGAGAAAGAGATTACGAATGCTAGAGGTATTGCGCTTTTCATTTTCCCCTAGTTTTTGTGTTTTTTTTCCTGACCCTGTCCCCGGCGTTTTTCGTGTGGAAAGTGAATACTAGGCGTCCTCCTAGCTGGCTAGCAGTTCGCCTGGATCAGGCCGCCGCTGCCGTAACTAATAGCAACGTCAGTTGTTTACGCGCGTCCTTGCAGACGCGTGTGCGTGTGTGTGCCGCGCATATGCACCGAACTTTCACAAACACTACTTAAGGATGTGAGGTCACCGGGTATACAGGCTCGCCCAACTTGCATCACAGACCCTTTCAGTGAAGAGTTTTGGTTGTATCAACTTGGTATTCCTACTTGAGCGCGTGGCGTTCAGTATTTGGCGCCCGACGCAGAGAAATGGCTGCTACGAAATTTTTAATGTAAAAAATTTTCGGAGACCTCTGACTCAGCTGCACACGAAACCGCCAAGCGTTTCCTCACTTCCTCGGTGGACAGGTGAGCAATGTTTGCATATGACGCCCCAACTGAACCGCTGATTGCTTCCACTGATCGAAAGGCCGTATAACTTCCACCTCCAAACTGGACATGTGCAGCCTGTTCGTTAGTTCAATTGTGCGGTGACTTTCGAAACCGGCCAAAACCTATTCGGGAGCTCCCCGCAGGAGCGCGTTTATAGAACTCTGATCAAAATTAGCAACTCGGAGTAGAGACTGTAAAATTCACCGGAAGGTGGACCGAAGGAGGCGACCGAGTACGATCGGGGCAGGCGTTTGAGGGCGTCGGCCTTGAAGTTGATTGGTAAGTTTTGACAGACGTGATTAGACGAGAACCAGGCAGTCTCCAGGCTTTAGAGAGCTGCCTAACGCGATGTGAACTCTATTCAGGACCTCACAATGTCAAATGGACGACCACCACCAGTGCGTGCGCGAAAGTATGCTTCAAAAAAAAACAGTATTAGAGCCGGCATGCGGAAAAGCGTCACTACAGATCCTCCTCACTGTCATTGCTCATTATCAACACCCCTTCAACTTTGGAAAATTTAGTCGCGCCAACCACTTGCGCCCAATCGCAGTACCAGATGGCTCACCAACCTGGACGGCGGACCGACCCATGGGTAAGGGAGGAAAGAATGGCGTCGATTCGACACTTCGGGGCATCCCTCGCTGTGGAAAAATCGGCTAAGAGAGCACGGGGACTGCTGTCATTTGTGATTTTGCGGGTGGAACTTTTGAAGTCGGTAACTGACGGAATCTGTAGAAGACATTGAGGAAACTGGAATTCTGCCATATCTTTGTTTCGTTACTCCAACGAAGTGCCAGCACTGGCCACGAAATTCAAAGTATAAGAAAAAGGAGCGCAAAAATTGGGGAAGAACAGGCATTCTGTTGTTATTGGTTGGCAAAGGCTGAATTGGGTAAGACGGTGTTCGGCAGCCGAACCCAGCCTTGACTCTAACCTTCTCTTTAATTTTTATCCTGGCCCATGGGGACTCGTCCGCCTCAATGAAATAAGTAGACGCGTCATAAGAATAAAGCCTTCAGGCAACAAAAGATCCCAAATCTAACCCCCATCCTCAAATCCTTATTCTTATCATACAGTTAATGACCTAACTCATGAAATGGGCCGCAATTTACGAATGATTGCCAATCATTCGCAAACCGACACCATTTCATGATTCTAATGTCTATGTTAATTAAGAACAAGTTTACAAGAATTAAATACACAAAAGAATTATTATAGGCAGTGTTGCGTTGTTTAGAAATGTCGATTTATTTTGAAAAGCGCAATGTCCCGAAGACGTCAGAAATGGCTCTAATTGAGTAAAGTTTGTTTTTGGAGATGTATAGAATGTATTCTCACACCAAAAACGTAGTAAATATGAAAGTAGACATAAAATGCCGTCCAATAACAGTGTTTTAGTGAAGTTTACTTTTAAATATCGTTTAATAAGTAGCGTGGTTTTATATATGACGGTTTGTCAACTGCCTACATTCTAAGTGAAGATTCCAAAACAATTTTCCTGCGATTCCTGTTTTATTTAATGTCTCTGAAGTAAATGAGATGGGGTTCAACAAGAGAGATTCCATTAGCAGATTTCATGAGATAGGCCACGTACTGTAAGTTTAGCCGCAGTCCCAAATCCTAACCCTGACACTAACCCTAACCCTAACCAAAAGTCCGAACGTCAATCCTAAACTCTACGCTTAACCACAAAGGTGGCACCACGTACGTGATTCCTACCACAGGGAGACACTATCGAAAAATTCCGAACCGGGTCAAGTAAGTGGGCGGGCTATAGGAATAAAAACTAAAGGCCACTCGTCCTGCCGTTATCGAACAGTCTGATGAGTTTAAGCCTATCATGACGCGCTAAAATTCATAGATTGGAAGGTTGCCAATAAATTGGGCAGCCCGCGTCCCTAAGGCGGGACTCAATGGCAACTTTTACAGCACTGCCACTGAGGGCGGATACTAAGAGCCAATTTATAAAAGCCTGATACATTACACTTGAACGGGTCGCGTGTGGCGCGCGTAGACGGCCGGTCTAACTTTTCCAGTCATTTCGCCCGAGTCCGCCTCCGCCGCCTTAATTTTGTCCCACTAGTCGAGAAACATGGGTGAGGAGGGAGGAAGCACGATGGCTGCTGCACAAGTCACTGTTACTCTGTGAGACACGCGATGAATATCCTCATCATCATCATCATCATCATCATCATCATCATCATCATCATCATCATCATCATCATCATCATCATCATCATCATCATCATCATCATCATCATCATCACCACCACCACCACCCCCCCGAAGGTCAAACAATCGTGCGTTTGGAAATGGCTGAGCCATTAAAACGAATCGCGTATAAGTGGCACTCTACCGATCGGCTCGCAGGCATGATCTGCTTCCTCCTGATTGCCAGTGCGTGCCGGTGGTTTTACTAGTAGGACGTCGCATTCAAATTTTCCATGTCAAAATGGCCTTGCGCCCAACTGCAGAGGTCCTCCAGGCTTGAACAGTTCAAAAGAGGCGAAGTGAGAGCGCGCAAACGGGTGAAAAACATGTTTTCCGTTGTTACTGGCTAATGACGGCTGGATTAGGTGAGACGGTGTGCGGCGGGGAAACTTAACCTTGAACCTAACCGTTTCCCTATCCCACAACCTAACCCTAACACGAACTTTGATCCAACATGCGATGTCTACTCAAATGGAATAAGTAGACATCTTTATCAGAATGAAGTCTAGATAGGGGCACCTACGCCATCGCGACTATTCAGGCAACGGTAAATCCTAATCCCAACACCAGACCTGCATTGGGGCCGTGTCCGGCTGCTGTGACAAATAAGCCATAAGCGGTCTTACTCGTTCTTATTGTCTACCTTTTTAACATATTTCACAATTATATTTTTCAAATGCGACAGAATTCGGGACAGCAAACATGGCGCTTACAAGTGATGTCTTCTACCCACTCCAACTGTTTCATTGCTCAAACTGAGTATTTAAGCTGGATGCATGCATTAACTTACACTTCAGGTCCAACTGCGAGATTTTTCAAAACTTTACGATGCCATCAACATGGATCGAAACAAATGCCTCAACCTAATTAGTTTGGCCCGCCAGCGTAAACTGGAACTGAGGGAGAAGACCCGTCTGTATGAAAATGAACTGGAGTTAATTAAGTCAGGCCTGGCTCACAAGGAGTATCAGTTGCATGTCTTGATGACGAAACACTCCAAGGCCTCCGAACAATGCACCACCCTGCGGAACGATATTTCCAAAGTGGTGAGTTTACGTCTTCCCTGCGGCGAAACCCTTCTCACCCGCTTCCACGCTAGGAAGTTTCAAATGCAGCAGTCAGATATTCTGCTTGTATTCCAAAAACTTCTTTTGACCTTTAATGGCTATTTTGCCACTGCGCTACCACTGAACACGGGTAGAAACTGTAGGCTGCCCAGGAGTACACTTACGTACATTAAGAATGTGTTTGAACTAGCTGAAAGACAACTAAAGGAAGCACCAAATACATGTGACGCACAAGCCGACGACTGCACTTCGTAACCAGCTTGTACACCCTAAGGATAGGGTTGGCTATTTAGATAAGAAGGAAGTCGTCTTTAATATACCATGCGATACCTGTAATGCGGTTTACTGTGGTCAAACTGAGAAATCGGCCTCTATACAAATACGCGAACATAATTTGGACGTAAAAAGGCGAGATCACTTGTCCTAAGTTGCATGCATACACTGGAAACTGGACACTAATCCGCCTGCGACTTGTAGGTGTCTGCTCTTCTAAGAAGGGCCGCGTATTTTTAGAGGCTATCGATTCTGATTACGCATGCATCAAAAAACGCGTAGAATTGGATGCGGTGTACAACAGCCTCAAGGAAAAGTGGAAAAGGCATTGGCCAATCAGAACATTAAGCCAGCGGGAGTGACAGGGTAAGATCGATTTTTTAGATATGTTTAAATATTTACTGTTTTGTACACTTGATTCACGTCTGAGGACGACTAAGGGAACCAAAGTCGAAAATGTACTATAAAGCTTGTTTATCTTTCCTGAAGAGCTTATTTCTTCCGAAATATATATATATATATATATTGAAAATAAGTAAGATTCTTTGGGAAGGGAATAAATTTTAATGAGTAAATTTTCGAGTCTGGATCCCCAGCTCGTCGTCAGACTTTTGGGCAATGTACAAAAACAGTTAACTATCTAACCGTGTCAAACAAGTGATTCTATGGTTGGCCGAAGTCTGCGCCAATGCGCGTCAACGATTCCGTCATCCCTTCGGCATTGGCTGCGCTCGCTTCCATTTGTCCTTGAGAAATTTGTATGTGGCATCTAAATCGATATGCCGATTGATGCATGCCTCATCTGAGTGCATTGCTTCCAGGAATTCGCGGCCTTTCCTTATTGGGCAGGCGCCAACAATGCGGGTGTTCTCCCATGCAAATTTGTGTCCAGTGTCCAGTGTGTGCATAGCCACCTGGGATAAATGATCTCGTCTCCTCACCGCTAACTGATGCTCATGTAAGCGGGTAGAGGCGGATTTCCCAGTTTGGCCACAATACACGGCATCACAACTGGAACATGGTATCTTGTAGACAACACCTTTCCTATCAAGATAGCCAACCCTGTCCTTAGGGTGTACAAGCTGTGTACGCAAGGTGGTTGTAGGTTGGTGTGCCACGTGTATCTGATGCTTTTTCAGTTGTCTTTCGACAAGTTCAGATACATTTTTGATGTATGGGAGGGTCCGCCAGGTGAAAGTTTTTGGTGCTTGGGTCGCCGCTGTTTTCGAAATACCTTTCTGTTTAAACTCATGTTTCATGCAATGATGCACAAAATGGCGCGGGTAGCCGTTGTGGGAACTATCTAGTTCCTTTGTTCTTATCTCTTGTTGTTTCATGCATCGACGTACGAAATCTCTCGGGTATCCGTACGTCGATGCATGAAACAACAAGAGATAAGAACAAAGGAACTAGATAGTTCCAATCAAGCGCCCAAAGCAAACACTTGGCGAATCCTTCCTTACATCAGGAATGTGTCTGAACTTGTTGAAAGACACTTGAGGAAACACCAGATAAAAGTGGCGCACAAGCCGACGACTACTTTACGCACCCAGCTTGTACACCCTAAGGATAGGGTTGGCTATCTCGATAAAAAAGAAGTCGTCTATAAGATCCCATGCGATGCCTGTGATGCCGTATATTGTGGCCAAACGGGAAAATTTGCCTCTACACGCATCCACGTGCATCAACTTGCAGTTAAGAGGCGAGACCACTTGTCTCAAATGGCCATGCACACTCTTGATACTGGGCACAATTGCGCATGGGACAAAACTCACATCGTCGGAGTTTGCCCATCTAAAAAAGGCCGAGAGTTTCTTGAAGCCATGCACTCCGATGAGTCATGCATCAACAGGCATATCGAGTTAGATGCCACGTACAAGAATCTCAGAGAAAAGTGGAAGAGACGGAAGCCGATCAATACGGACTGACACATACGACGGCAGCTTACTAGCTAAAGCACCAAATGAGCATTGATTTTGTAGCACGTTTGAAATTTTAATTGTTTTCAGCACATTTACTCTAGTCTGACGACGACACGGGGAACCGACGTCGAAAATTTACTCAATAAAATTTTCTCTCTTTCCCAACGAACGTATTTTATTTTAAATATATATGTTATGTCAGTGGGCGCTCGCCGATCAGGTTACGGAACGTGCTCGTTCCGTTGTGCCTTGGGGCTCATACTAGAACCCTCGCAGGCAGTCGCACAGCGACTAGTAGTAGACATAGATGAGATGGAGCCGACAAAGACAAGGGAGACCGGAATGGCCATTTCTGGCTTATTAGCCGTCATCAACCAGTCATACCCAACCCCAAGTGTGGATCACTTGAGATTCGAACTCCATGACCAAATATCCCGGGTTCGAATCTCAAGTGATCCACACTTGGGGTTGGGTATGACTGGTTGATGACGGCTAATAAGCCAGAAATGGCCATTCCGGTCTCCCTTGTCTTTGTCGGCTCCATCTCAACTATGTCTACTACTAGTCGCTGTGCGACTGCCTGCGAGGGTTCTAGTATGAGCCCCAAGGCACAACGGAACGAGCATGTTCCGTAACCTGATCGGCGAGCGCCCACTGTGATAATTGATATTCCCGATCACAACCGATAGGACAACGGGCCCATGGCTCAATGGTAGAGCGTCAAACTCCATGACCAAATATCCCGGGTTCGAATCTCAGGTGATCCACACTTGAGGTTGGGTATGACTGGCTGATGACGGCTAATAAGTCAGAAATGGCCATTCCGGTCTCCCTTGTCTTTGTCGGCTCCATCTCATCTAAATATATATATATAATGAAAGGTGGAAGTCCGTCGGAAATACAGTTTTTCTCGTAAATTTTCGAGCTGGTTGAACCAACCCTTTCATCATATCATCTCTACTTCAGTTATTCACCAATCGCGGTACAGGACTCATTCATCACGCCATGTTTTGTTGCTCGATTTCGACCGGCGTACGCAGTCGCACAGCCGGTATTAATGTATACAGAATGAGATAGCCGACGGAGGTAAGGGAGGCGGAAACAACCACTTCTGACTTATTAGCCGTCATCAGACAGACACCCAATCCCAGGTCTGTGAATCCTGAGCTCTTCCTTGTCTTCTTCCGTTATCCAATCCAGCAGTGATGATCGGTTCATTTTGCCTCAGCGCTATGACTACATCTCCTGATATCTGCTTCTCTCTCATAAGGCGTTTTAGCGTTTTTTCAATAACTATATTCTGCGCTATGGTATGGCCCGCGGTGAGGGTTTCATGGGATGATTTATAAATCAATAATGGCGGCAGCAGATTACATGAGTCGCCGCATCTACCCGTCCTGATGAAAAAAACCAATATCAACGTCCTTCTCATATTTGAGTAGTACCTGTGCTTTACTTGCAGATGCTATCTTTGCCACTTGTTTAATTTCAAAATGCAATGACCATTTCTGCATAAATATCTAACGTGCGACCACTCTAAACTAGTTTTACTGAATCCTGCCCTCTATAAGCTTATTTATGCTGCTTGCATGACCTACGGCAAAATACAGATCTATTCAGCGACTTTGTTGTTGTATGGCATTGTTTTCAAAGGCATTTGATGTAAAGTATGAACTGGCCTCTTTAGGGGATGTAGACAACATAAGTTGGAAACCTTTAAGATGAACAATCGCGATCAATGCCCAGAAATATGCACGGATTATTGAAATATTTGACGCATGACTCCTCAGTGCCGGCACCACGCCGTGAATGAGTATATCAGCTCCGGCCCAGATGGAGAAAGCTTCCGCAAAGTTTACGTGAACTCCCTCGTTGAAGTTTTCAAGACTACGATCTCATTCCCACCTCCTCACAGTCAAATGCGTCCGGATTAGATCTCCGCCTTTTTATCTGTCTTCTACGGGAACAACTCAAAGTGACGTGTCAGGATTTATAGAATATTGATTGCCTATACGCATGCACAGCTCTGGTTTGATTGATGAAAAGGGACAACCGCATTTAACTTCGTCTGTTCGATTAAAACAACACTTCCGCTGACTTTCCTCTGAAGCACCCAGACAGAAATTTAACATAGTTTACGCCTACATACTCGTATCTGTACAGTATGCTGACCAGTTTTGGAGTCGGGAGCGATAATGTATGTTGAAGCTAACTGCACATCAGTCAAAGTCTATATACTACACTTGAATATCCCCGAAGTAACACGCCGAGACCAATTTTGTCGCTTTTTATTCTGTGTGCGCTAAACTTGCTCATTCTTTCCGTACCTCGACTATAGAAAAACTCAAACCTCGAACTTACCACTCAAATCGATCGCGTCGCTACAACTGTACACCATCTGGAGAAAATTAAAACACAAACGGAGGCGGACATTCAACTGTTAGACAAATCCTACGAGAAGATGGTGCGCCTCCGCAATGACCGCAGCACGCAGTTGATTGAGCGAAATGAGGAAGTCTGCGCACTCCAGGTACTTGTGTCGCATTTTTGTTTGTATTACTGTTCCTACTGTCAATAATTTAGTAGCGCAGATAATTCGAATATTTAAAGCACCTGGTGATATGGACATAAATATATTTCTGCTGGGATGGCCGTTGTTCTTTGTAGAACCTCGTGGCAACCCTACACGGAGCAGGAGAGAACTCACTGGATAGCTACTTTTTGCAGCTCATCCATGTAGCTTTGCTTCAATACCTTTGGTTGGTAACCGGATAAAGTCCAAAATAGTCTTCATCTCACTCCTTCCTATGTGGCCTAGGTTTCTCTTTGATTGTAGTACATATATGTCAATCATCAAATGGGTGTGATTTGGTCCCCAAATAGAAATCTTGGCATATTTATTGCGGTTGGACTGTCCCCGGATGGCCCCATGACCTCGTATGAAGTGTGACTTCTAGAAAACCAATTCAAGGGAACCTGTCGGGAAAGTTCAAGTAAAAACCGCAGTCTTGTGTTTTTTCAATGGGTAAAGGCTGCTATTCCTTAAAGATACTGTCTGATAGACAACCATTGATGTCAGCTTAAATTTGACTACCATTCTGACCTGGCAAATGGAGTTACGCGGTTGCCATGCCGTCCATTATGATCAACCTAGGAAAGCTGCCTCTACCCGTATACATGAACATCTGCTAGCGGTGTAAACTTGAGAGTATCTGCCACAGATGGCCACGCCCACAAGACACCAAGTGCGTATCTGAATGTGAGGAATGCCGCACTGTTGGTGTATAATCAATAAAAGAGTTCCGCGACTTCCTGAATACAGAGCATTCACCAACACACATTTCAAGGGCACTTGGTGATGGATAAGCAAATTTCAACGAGAACACGAGATGCATTCGGCGTGCATTGGCACAGACTTCAACCAACCATAGAATCACTTTTAAACATAGTTGAGAAGTTAAGTGCCGTTGCACAAAATAAATAGTGGGTAGGATACCCGATAAAGTCTTTTTGGACTTCTGAAATGAGTTTCCGACCAAACATTATTACCTAGGTGGGATTGTAACACTGACTATCATGCAACATAGTCCCACAGTATTTCGCTCACACTATTGTGGCGGCTTCAGGAGGCGCTTCTTTTCGGTGACCTGCAAAGAACGCTAATTGCAAACCAGCTACTTGAGTAGTATGGTTTTTTCAGTGATTTTCTAAGCCCTACAAGTTCGATTTGATTTCGCAGAAAATTCGCGTACAACTCTCCTTTGTTGGACTTTTTTGCCAGAAAATTTTCTTTTCCAAGCTGTGTATCGGAAAAGAGGCCAGTTTTTTTACAAAAAGTTTTATTCTTATTCCCGAATAACTGTGATTCCGATCTAATTTTAGATTTGCGTTTGCGGTTTTTAGATCACAAGCTGTATGCCTTCCATATAAGGGAAATCTTATATCACCCTATGCATTGAAGAAGTTATCGTACAATTTTTCAATGAACGCGGAGAGTGCCGTATAATTCATGAGAAACACCAATAACCTGTCAGAATGGGCATAACTGCGGACTTCTTTGGGTCGTCAGATACACTTTGTTTGTGTGGACAATTTTATCAAGACGCAATTTTCTGCTGAATGTGCACAAAGAGGGGTATTTTACGCACACTTCCAAAAATATATTCGAATTTACAAAGGCCTCGAAAATCAACGGAGAAACTCGCACTAGTTGAGTAGTTACTTGATAGCCTATGTGCTCTTTGCACGCGGCCGGAAAAAAAACGTATTCAAAAGCTGGCGTCCCGTAATTTGTGGGGGAGCTGAAGAGCCAATCTCATAAATTTAAATAGCAACCGTTGTAAGTAATTTGACCTCCTTTTTAATATACAAAACCCGCATGTTTGTCCAGAGGTCCGTGATTTAAATTAGCAATACGCCGAATCGGGCCCTGTGTCCTACCTTTCAAAACGTCAACCAACACCGTCAAAAACCTTGTCCTCGAGTTAAATTGAGCATTACGGTGGTATATAAGCTCCCTAAAACCGCCGTATAATTCTTAAATTACCGCCGAATGGCCGCTTCTGCATCAACTCCAGCTCACTGTCAATAGAAGCGAAGAGACGTGTCCCAGGAAGCAGTCTTGACGAAGGCGACACGATCGCTGGGACAAGAACTTTATTAGCCTGACGATTCGGATTCTTGCTCAACCCATCATCAGAGACAAAAAGCAGATACGTATCTGGGCTTTTAGCTAGTATCTGTGTTGTTAGTAAGGTAAATCATTGCACAATTCTATGCTGCTGGCTGCCTGTTGGCGGTTTGTGAATATTAAGCAATTGTTCTGCAGTAACTGATGGATTCCAGCTCAAATATTCATATCAAACTTCGGACCGTGCCTGAAAAGGCCCGTTTCGAAATATTTACTCCAAGTTCGCGCATTAATTTCCTCGGAAATTAAACAAGGCAAGTTGAAACTGGGGTTCATATACCAGAAAACACACGGGGACAGCTGGGAACCCACTGACGAGCCGAACCCTTCGCAGCTGCGTCGGGCAGCGGCATAAGATCGGCAAAACACGCGTGTCTGGGCTTTTGGCTAATACCTGTGTTATTAGTACGGTAAATCATTGCACAATTAGATACGTATCTGTTATTTTCGCTGATGATGGGTTCGAGCAG
The DNA here is from genome assembly GCA_902702965.1 of Spirometra erinaceieuropaei. Taxonomy (NCBI): domain Eukaryota; kingdom Metazoa; phylum Platyhelminthes; class Cestoda; order Diphyllobothriidea; family Diphyllobothriidae; genus Spirometra; species Spirometra erinaceieuropaei. The sequence goes on from CACRXP010000026.1 coordinate 899,464, forward strand.
GAATCCGAAACGTCAGGCGAATAAAGCTCTTTTCCAGCTCACTGTCTCTCGCGCCCCACTCCCCCTCAGATGACCTAGATGACATCTTTTGTATTTGTGTGCAGGAGAACCTTCGCCTTCTCGAAGAACAGGCGCGGCGCGCTGAAGAGCAGTTGGCTGCCAGGGAAGAGGAGCTGACCGCACTGCAATTGGTGAAGAAGGAGCAGCTGCGGGCACTTGAGGCGGCACGCGGTCAACTGGGTCACCGTCGAGCAGTGGAGAACGAGCTCGTGGACTTGCAGGTCAAGGTGAGACTGGAGGGAACTTGTTCCACTTATTGTAGCCTGCGTTGATGCCTTCCCACATCCTTTTTGGCCTCCATGGGTCAAAGCCCATTCATGCGCTCACAATTCGAAGCTCTTGCATTTGGGCTTCTGTGTCCCAGAAACCACTGCTTCTTCCCGCCACTACCATTTGGGTTGGGTTCTGACAACTCTTACATGTGCCAGTATTCGTCAATGCGTAGCATGAGGTGTATAATTAGGGAGCTCCTACCATGGAAGCAGATACGCAGGGACTTTGTGTGCATGACGTTTCGGGTTCATTCTCGAAGCCATCATCAGAGGAAAACCCGGGGAATGTAGTTATTACCCTTTTCTGCCTAAAAATTACTTTTTCGCGTGTGCCGACAACTTCCTAATGTATTCTGATACTCTCGATTGCTTTGATATATTTTCCTGACAGAGTTAATGACCGATACACTAGTCGCGTATTTCGATACCTGACGGTAAATGTGTGGTGCAAATACAAGTGGTTTAACTCGTCGATGACCAACCCACCTGAGTTCCTCTGACTCTGTTTTCACGAATTCTTTTCGAAAGTGTATTTCTTGCTTGGTATGTACAAGCCAAACAGATTTTTTCGCCAAATTCGAAATTACTCAATAGAAATTCGTGAATCGGAATGTTTTGTTGACGATGAAGCTAATCATTCGAGTAGAAGGTAGAGACAGAACTAACGAAAACGGAGAGGAGCCTTTTATCGGAGTTTTTCATCAGAGACTATGACAAAAAGTGACCTAGTAACGTAGGGAGTACTGGCCTCAGCTGAGGTCATCGCGTTTGGCCAATTATTGGCTCGGCGAAGATCTGAATAGTGTCTGGATACTTTGTTATCCAAACGGAACAATCCACCCGAAGGCTGACGCGGGCATGCTCTCACACTATTCACTTGCATACCTATCCCCGTAGGCACGAATGCGCGCCTCGCGTTCGACCACCAGCCTACTCCGACAACTTATGCCTCGTCTATTCTGTACAGAGTACAATACTACTTCTGCTAGGGTCTATCTCCACTCGCACCCTAGGGTGTTAGTGATTGGGTTCTGATCATAGCCAGGGCAGCTGAGGCACCTACATAATCAGGGTAGCATTGATATAATTGAGGACGTTTATAATCTCCTTGCAGCAAGCCAAGAGATCTGTTGTGGCTGGGACAATGGATGTACACTAACCAGCACAATTGCCGAGACCCAATTTCGTTTCGAATTAGAAGGGGAAGACACTAGTAGAAGTCGTGTATTTTGAACGGCAGCTTGCTAGTGGTCAGAGCCCTCGACGCGCGGCCGACTCCGGGTCCGCGGGCGTGCGTCTTCGCACGAACGATCAGGTGATACGCGAGAGCTATTCAGTGTCAGATTAGTGAGTTGATTGGGCGAGTTGATTGGTGAGCTGATTGGACGTCTGTGATTGGCTGACCTCGAGACTGAATGTGTCATCCGCGCGTAAGCGTGATCACATTATTAACAGCGCCCGAAATATGTCAGGTGCGAGAGGCTTATACGCATTTGAGACGCGGCAGTTATTTGGACAGCTGCAAGATGACGATACCGTGAGGAAATAAACACGTGCTAGGAACCGGGAATTCTGAGATGACGGAAAAAGCCTTTCAGGCGAGTGTTTGGTCCTCTACACGAGCCAAGAAAACTAGGCTAGGCACTCCGAGTTCACAGTTTACAAGCGCTGATGATATTGCTGTAGGAGACGAACCGTTCAGATGGCTGTCCAAGAGATGGCACTTGTGTGCGGTAGAGTCAGAGCTCAACCACCGATGGATAGTCAAGCTTGGCGCAGACGGAGTCGAGACCTCGCGCAACCTAAATGATGACCCACTGGCACTTTTAGGTGACGGTCCTCAAGACGAAAGACGTGTGAGTAAACTTCAGCAATTTTACTAGGTCGGTGACAGTGGTTTTCGGCACGCCGCAGGCCTTGATAGGTATTTAGCAGTAAACACGAATTACATCAGTCTTCGAGAACGCACTCTGGCAACGGTAGGATGAGGGGCCCCACTTAACTGTCGGTAGACTGTGGATCGTGTCACATGGAGTTCTATCTTGGCATTCATTTTCTGACCCTTGTAGATATTACACTGCCAGCAACAATTACTTTCTGACAGGTAAGTGGGGTGCGTCACCCTACCGTTGCCCACACTTGGGATGCAATGAGAGAGTGAGTAGTTGGTTATACTGTACAGGTTACTGAACAAGGACGGTAGCTAAATTCGGAGTCCGGGAGTCGACTTATATTCCCTAATAGTCAGTAGTCTTTGAGACAAGATGAAAGGACAGTGATCAGTAGCCTGTTGGATTACGCCGAGCTCAAGCATGTGTCCAAATTTTGGCTTGGCTAGCTTCAGTCGGTCCGGAGCATGACACACTGACGGCAGGATTAGGAAGAGTCTGGTGGGAGAAGTAGTAGTAGTAGTAGTAGTAGTAGTAGTGGTAGTAGTAGTAGTGGTGGTGGTGTCTGTGGTGGTGGGGGTGATGGGGTTGATACTGGCAGTGGTGGTGGTGGTGGTGGTGGTGGTGGTGGTGTTGTAACTAATTGCGTCTTTGATGTCCCTTTCTGGAAATGGGGGATTGGCCAGGTGGAGGAACTGCCTGAGAAGGCTGTCATGAGTAGGTATAACGTCAGTGGGGCTGCCACACAAAGTGGACC
>CACRXP010000026.1:902672-934803 GCA_902702965.1 Spirometra erinaceieuropaei
GCCTGAGATGACAATTCCGGGTTCTGTGCGCAATAAACCCCTCATTCTGGTGCCTTCTGTCTTCTCCCTAAAACACTAGGATTTGGCTTGCTAATTGTAGCTCACATGCTGCACATACTCTGGCCACCTAGCCACCACAAATTTTCGCCTAAAACCCAAGTCGAGCGTGCTGGAAGGCTGACGAAAAGTTGAGATATTGGTATTCTGAGCTGCTGTGAGAGAGGTATAGACGCAATGTCTGTTTTCACCGAGTGTTGATAGCCCCCGATGGCCTCAGCACCAGAGTCGACAACGAACGTGGTGTCAACCACAGAGAAGCAAGCGCCAACTGTGAAGTGCCGCAGTGTCCCCCCACACAGCGTTAATCTCCCCCCTTCACCTACTTCGGAACCGAGTCATTTCTATAAGTCCTAGCAGATAATGTGGTAGCGAATGGTTGTAGGCATTCCCGGGCAGCCGCTCAGCGTAATTAGAACACTTCACTCGGAGAGTGCTGCCGATGAGTGAGAGAGCCCACTGACGGTTCACCGCTTGTCTCTGCGTAGACTTAGTTCGCCAGCGGCACAACTACAGTAGGTGGGCTAATTCATGAAATGTCAACAGAAATTCCGAAATGCGTTTTTGTTTCGAAAAGACTACTTAAGTAGGGTTGTGAAAATAATCAGCCCGCAGTATAATTCTACAATACTTCAGTTACTTCAGGATGCCGGCTATCGAAGGAACTTCTTTCCAGCTGCATTCAAAGACCACACTCTCTAAAAAATGACTACTCAATTAGCATGAATTTTTCTCATTGATTTTCGATACCCCTAAAAGTTCAATTAAATTTTAGGGAAAACATGCATAAAAATATTCATTCTTTTGCTCATTTGGTAGAAAATTACGTCTTCTTCCAATCTTATACTCAAAGGAAGGGTATAATTCGGTTTTAAAAAACTTTTCCAATTCCCGAATAATTTTGAACTCGACTTGCTGTTACACTTGCATTCAAGGGTCTCCAAAATACAAGCTGATATCTAACAATTAGAAACTTTTTAATAACCGAATCGTACTCTTCCTTCGAGTATCAAAATGGGAGAAGACGTAATTTTCTACCGAATGAGGAAGGGAAGGAATATTTATATGCATGCTTTCCATGAAATATAATTGAATATTTAAGGGCATTGAAAAGTCAATGAGAAAAATGCTTGCTACATAAGCAGTCGTTTTTTTACGGAGTATGGTTTTTGCATGCGGTCGTAAAGAAGTTCTTTTGAAATCCGGCATGCTGAGGTGACTGCCTTATTATAGAATTATCCTGCATGATGATTGGTTTTACCACCCTACTTAATTAATCTTTTCGAAACAAAAACGCATTCCGGAATTTCGGTTGACATTTCAAGAGTTAGCCCACGTACTGGAAGTGGTTACATCGAGTCCTTTCACGGACAGCCTATCACAGTATGACTCTCCGCACTAAGATTTCGTTGCCAACCTCTGTCACATCCCCGAGAGTTCCTTGTGAAACTTTTGGAGCAATCTGGGGTAAGATCCTATTTCGTAGACCTACCTGTTAGGGGTTGGAGGTTGGGGTTAGGGGTAAGGTTAGGGGTTGGAGTTAGGGGTCAGTCTGGGGCTGATCTACTGCAGGTACTGTACACTCTCCCCCCGACACTGCCACTCGCTAGACTAAGAGGATAAGGAAGGCGCGATCACCACTGGAAAGCCACGGAGGGAACCGCGTGGTAATTCGCAGTTCATGACCACTGTGGTCCGAACAATTCTGTTAGCAAGTGTACCTGTCTACTCGTAGTATTAGAATAATATAGAGGGCGCAAGCAGGGCTCGAAGAACGCGCGGTGAAGCTAGTACCTGATGTAACCGAGGTGGGCGTATAAGCACTCCTCAGCCCGTAGCACAGTCGCTCGCTGGATTATTATTGTAGGGAAGATCCGAATACATGACCTCTGTAAATCGAGTGTACTCGCATCTACAAAAAATTCTTAGAAATCTAACCATGTGGTATCACTCTGGTAGAGGTGCAGAACCAAACCACGCCCGGAGTTCGAATGTGAAAAATGGATGTGAATTAGACAAGTGTTAGGCACAATGTACAGGTTAGTGACAATCAGAGAAACGGACACGACGACGACCACTGCGCTCAGGGGGGTGGAGTTGGGAGAGGGGGGGAGGTGGGATGCACAGGGTTATCAGGTGTAAGCAGAGGCGGGGAATCCGAATAAGGCATCGTGGAAGATGAAGAAGGCCGATCTGTTGGGGTGGGCGGAAGACAGGTCGGTATGGGCCGCCTTTAACCGATCGATTGATACTACATTGGTGTAATCGCCACAGGCGATTTTGGAATGCTTACCTGTGCACGATAGGATTCGAAATGGTCCGTCGCAGGGCCGTTGTAGTGACTTAAGAACACTATCTACACGGACAAATACAAAAGAACATGTTAGCAAGTTAGCGTCAACATATGACTGTACTTGCTGGAACGCGTGAAGGTACGGCCCGGAGATTAACCATTGCGTGGCACAACCATTGGACATAATCAATAGCGTCCAGATCGGCTAAGCTTTGGGATGGCCCGAAAAAGTCGCCACGAATCCTTAGGGTAGTTCCGTAAACAAGTTCGATAGTGGAGAACTCTGAGACGGGTTTTAGTGCGGTGCGGATACCAAGCATGATCAAAAGGGATGCTCCCTCTAATGAGTGGAGTTAGACTACGAGTTGACGGTGGAAACGCTCAACCAGAACGTCGGATGGAGGGTGGCAATCTGCCGTGCATATGCGACAACATCCGAGGAGGTCAGTATGGGCCTTAAACAGTCGAGATTCAGATTGCTGTACTGGGTCGGTGGTAATAGTTATGGAAACACCATGATGGGGAATCTGACATTCCAAAAAGGCACGAGCACATGTGCACATGTGCAAAGCGTGCACCGGGTTCGCGAAAGGTCCCGATTGGGACTTTATTGTGACTTTCGATTTTGGCTTCCCGAGAGGACAAACATTGGCGAGTCCACTGGGCCAGTCGATACGGCCGCTGAGCAGCCCAAATTCCAGGGTCAGGGAGATTGTGTAAGGTGGTGAAAGTTGAATCGAAGTTTTTCTACAGGTCGTATTTTTGGTGCACTAAAACAAAGCGCTTTTTCATGTTACTGAAGCGGTATCACTTAGAAGTCTGTGCCGGCTGAAAACTAATTTGGCAGCTCGGTACCAAGTTGTTTTCCAATGCACGTACTGTGACAACATCTAAGCGTTATTTTCAAGTTCTGAGATCGCGATAATCTTAGTTCCAGTCTCAGCTCCAGTTTATTTGAGGGAAACATAGGTGTTGAACCCTTGAACTCCCTATTCGTTACAAGGAAGCGAAGTATATCAAAAATTTGAACGTGGAAACATCAAACAGCTGCAGAAGATTTTTCAGATTGGTAAAGTTCTCGAAACCAGACAGATAAACGAATTGTTCCAAGTGTTAAAAACATTAACGTTACTAAATGTGCTGTACAATAGTCTGTATATGATAATTGGTGCTATCTCAGTTTCTGAGGGGAACGAATTGAATGCCAACACACATTCAACAGGCATGGGCAATAATAAAAAACAAAAAGTACTGAAATATAGTAAGTAATATAGTAATATTAATAAACTGCTCGAACGAAATGCTAAGGCGGTGTCGGTGAGGCGACATTATGACGTTTAGTAGTACGCTGGTCCAACTTGCGCTTAAAAGCCAAGACCGAGGCGGACATGACGACAGCGTTGAACTTCGGATATAACCTTAAATTTCGTATGACTAGGGAGCGCTTGAATTTCTCCGCATCTGACTGCATCTCATCTCTCGGTCCCACGCACACAGATGGCATTGACCGCTGAACGCTTGGAAGAACTCGAGACGCTGGCGGAAGACCCTAACGCCCCTCTCCTCGATCCGAAAACCGGACGGGCGATTCTACCGCCACTGCCCGCTCAACAGAAATTCCTCGCAATCCGTAGCAAGGAAGACGCCGCCGCCGCCTCCAAGGATCTGGCCCACAGTGAGGTTGCTGTTGAGCCGTCCAAACCTGCCGGACGTGTTCGTCTGCTGGAAGGTAGCGACCTGAGTGTCCAGCAAATCACTGAGAAAATCGAAGAACTGGAAGTCAAGATCACAAAGAAGGAGGCTCTGCTGTTGGAGAGGAAGATGATCCTGGAGGCCACGGAGAGGCTGGTCGACGACCTGAAAGAACAGGCTGTCGTTGGAAAGTACGCATTCTCCGTTATTTTTTCTAAAATGTACCACATAAATTCAGATAGTTGTGCTAGAGACACCTGCATAAACAAGAGACGGTGAGTTTGGCTGGGTCCGCAACTGTTAACTTGCTTGGAAACAATCGGGAGAGGTCACCCAAAAGAATACTGCCGGCCAGAGCAGCGATCTTATCGCAACTGTCCTAAGCTATGCAGCCATTGACTGAGCCGCACACTGGCGACTGCGGTAGCTCCGGACCTCTGGAAATAATGGGAAAAATTGATAATCCAAGTGCTCCGTCAACGGCGATCGTATTGTGATTGTCCATAGGTAAGCTACTATAGAATAATCCGCATAGGGACTACTGCGGTCGTTTGTCAGCAGTGGAAGCTTAAATTAAGGTTGTTTAACGTAGGTTGGGTCTACGGCGATCGTTCTGCAACTGTCCAAAGGATATGGTGCCATAGATTGAGCCGCATACCTACAACTGCGTTCATTCCTCACCTAAGGAAGAAATGGCCATAATGGATAAGCCAAGGGTCCGGTCTACAGCGATCGTATCGCAAGTGTTTGGACGTATGCTACCATAGATTAAGCCGCATATCGACTACTGCGCTCGCTCTTCAGCTGTGGAAGCTAATGTCAAAATTGGTAAACATAGGATTGGTCTAAGGCGAACATTACTTAACTTTCCTAAGCCCTGCTGTTCTAAAGTAAGCCGCAAACGGACTAATGTCGTCGCTCGTGACCTAAGCAAACATATGTGAAGGATGGCAAACCAATAATCGGTCTACAGCGATCGTTTCTCAACTCTCCTAAGGTATGCAAGGGTAGATTTAGCCGCAAACTCACTACTGCTGTCACTCTTCAGCCGTGTAAGCCTAGGTCAAGGCTGATTAACCATGGCTCGGTCTGCAGCGGTCGCATCTCAACTGTTGGAAACTATGATAATCTAAGTGAGGCAACATGTGCACTGCTGATCAGATAAAATTGAGGTCGGATGAAACAACAAATATCTAGGGCCATAACCTACTCAAATAGGTATAGCAGGTATTATTTCTAACAACGGATATTTGGGTGCCCTCTCCCGATTGTTACCGTTTGTTTTTATGCTCTTCCGAATCCGCAGAGGAGGAGACGCGGTCGTTGGAACAAGTGCTTTACTATCCTGAAGTTTCGGATTATCACTCGAATCCATCATCAGAGACAGAGTCAGATAAGGGTAGTCGATTGCCAAGGTGTTGCAATATTAAAAGGATGTGGTTGCTAGGCCGCTACATGCTTATCGCGGTTGGCGGATCCCGAGTGCATCACAGCTCGACAGGTGCTTAGAATGAATGGCTACCCGCGCAACTTCGTCAATCAGTGTCTACGAAAACGAGGCGAGAAACAAAATCCAACCGACCCCAAATTTTGGCGAGCTGCCGCGTACGTGAAGAATGTCTCGGAAGCTGTCAGCCGCCTCCTTACGCCCCTTGGAATTGAAGTTGTACACAGGCCGGGGGCAACCTAAAGGCGCCAGCTCATGAGACCGAAAGACCCACTGCCACGACAGGAAACGTATGGAGTCGTTTGCTGGATCAGGTGCAGTTCTGGTCAAAACAACTTCGTTGGAGAAACTGGGAGACTATCCCGGAAACGGTTGGCCGAGCACGCGGCAGCAGTGAGGAGGAACGAGCCAAATTCCAAGTCGCGGCCCATTCGATGGGACCCAATCACACATTCAAGATTGACGAAGTAGAAATTCCTGCTAGAGGTGACGACAGCGTGAGCCGCGAACTGCTCGAGTCATGGTTTTCTGGTCCTCATTAAATCAACAAGCGCAATGACCTTCCCACACCATATTTGGCCAAGGAAAAGTAGTTAGCCGCGAGGTGAACGTGTGGATAACTACTGTCCCCGGTATCAACGTCGGGAGCCAAATCACTCAAGAGTCCACACGGATGACAAAATCCGGTAGTCAGCCACTTGACGGCGTGCGACGAGCGTGGAAGTCGATAATCTTGACCGACACGCAGAGGCATAGCAACGACCTGGCAACTGCATGCCAAGTACGTACTTAAACGGCTGACCAGTCGATCTGTGCTGCACTCGTGAGCTGCCAACTGTGATAAGCATGTAGCGGCCTAGCAGCTGCATCCTATAAGTATTGCAACACCTGGGCAATCCACTACCCGTATCTGACTCTGTCTCTGATGGTGGAGTTGAGTGAGAATCCGAAATGTCGGGCTAATAAAGCTCTTTTTCCAGCGACCGTGTCTTCTTTTCCGTGACTGCTTCCCGTAATTTGCCCCTTTCGAACCCGTTAGGAATGTTTATCAACATCCAAATAAGTGACAATCAGTAAGTTTGTGACTAGGAATCCATCACCATGGCACAGCAGCGCATTATTCAGTAAAACAAATGCGCTTAGATCCACCGGGACGTGCTAATAAGGTCGCCAACTGACGGGATAACTCTGTCTTCATGGTCATACGGGGGGGGGGGGTGACCCGCTGGGTCATTTAGAGCGGGATTCAGTAGTCCCTTTATAATATGGACCCTATCGCACACTCACGCTCGTGAGATCTAAACCAGCCCCCCATTAAAACCTGATGCATTATGCGGAATCCAGGTCGTGAGTTGTACGCGCAGACAGGCTCACCTTCGGTCGCCTTGAGATTATCGTACTGTCGGAACCTGGTGTCTTAGAGAAGGGGGTGTGCAGTGGTAACGGTCGAACAGGACAATGAGGTGATGGTGGGGCTGGGCATTCTGGGTGTGTTGGACGTGGTGGGTGTGTCGGCACTTCGGTCAATTCCGCTCTCGTGGATGCGCATGTGGCCGAAAAGGCCCATGCGATGCGTGAAGGTGCGAAGGCAGTGTGAGCAGTGGAGGCAAGTGCGCTGGGTGTAGCTTGGTGCTCCAGGCACTGGCTCGTCAGCCTCTGTGCGATGGATTCGCAAGTGACCGACCAGGCCGATGTGTGAGGTTAGGGTGCGGTCGCAGTGAGGGCAGGTGTAGTCCTGGTCCTCACGTCTGTAGTCAGAGGTTGTAGGGGTGGTGTCTGTTGTTGTGTCAGGGTTGTGGATGTGCGTGAGATGGATGGAACGAGGGTGGGGGTGTGCACGGTGGATGTGTTGGATGTGGTGGGTGTGTCGGGAGTGCGGTCAAGGCCGCTCTCGTGGATGCTCATGTGGCCGAAAAGGCCCATGCGATGCCTGAAGGTGCGAGGGCAGTGTGGGCAGTGGTGGCGAGTGCGGTGGGTGTAGGTTGGTGCTTCACGCACTGGTTCGCCAGTCTCTGTGCGATGGATTCGCAAGTGACCGACCAGGCCGATGTGTGAAGTGAAGGTACGGTCGAAGTGAGGGCAGGTGTAGTCCTAATCCTCATTCCTGGAGTCGGGGGAGGTGGTGATAGTGTCAGTTGTTGTGCGCGGGACGGTAGCCGGAGCGGCCGTCGTTGGGGCAGTGGAGGAGAAGGAGGAGGAGGGGGAGGGTTAGGAGGAGGATGATGGAAGAGGTGTTTCAGAAGAGCAGTCAGAGTTAGTTGGTGGCGGAGAGGACAAGGAAGAGGCAGGCGGGGAGGACGATGGTCGGTGCCGTTCGAGAGGCGCAGTTAATCCGAAGATGTCCAACAAGTCCGATTCGAGCCCGAAATGTCCGTTGACATCGAGGGCACGTTCGAAGCGGTTGTGCGGCGGCGTTGCGTACTGGACGAAGTTGGGGTTTGCGGGCTTCACGTTTCGCCTTGGTCGCAGCGATGCGATTGACTTCGTAGATCGCAGCGCCTGTCTTCACTGTCCTCCTCCAGGTCGGTCGATCGAGTGCGAGCTCTTTCCAGTTGGCCGTGTTGATTTGCAGCCGCTTCAGGTAGGACTTCACGGTATCCTTGTAACGGCGAATTTGGCCTCCTTGACGGCGAGAACCCGTCGCGACGTCTCCGTAGAGGAGTCGTTTGGGTAGTCACTGGTCGTCCATGCGCACCAGGTGACCGCTCCATCGCAGCTGCATTTGTCTCAGTATGGCGTAGATGCTGAGGATTCCCGTTCGTTCCAGCACATCAGTGTCGGGGATTCGATCCTGCCAGCTCAACCTCAGGATGAGACGAAGACAACCGAGGTGAAAGTGGTTGAGTCGGCATGCCTGATTCGTGTACACTGTCCAAAACTCCGCTCCGTACAGCAGCGTCGGGATGATGACAACCTTGTACATTTTCAGCTTCCTACTGAGCTGGAAACCGTGACGATTCGAAACTGTGCTTTGAAGGCGACCAAAGGCTTGACTGGCCTTTGAAATCCTGCGGGCGACTTCGTCATCGATTTTAGTGCAGCAGGAGAGGGTACCGCCTAGATACGGGAAGTTCTCCACCACTTGCAGTTGGGTTCCGTTCACGCTGATTTGCGGCGGCTCGTTGGGACACACATACACACACTGGTCGTGACGACCAAGATATCCAGTTACAATAGGTGGGCCAACTCATGAAATGTCATACGAAATTCGTTTTCCTTTTGAAAAGATTAATTAAGTAGGGTTGTAAAACTAGTCAGCCTGCAAAATAATTCTATAGGATTTCAGTCACCAGAAGATGCCGGCTTTCGAATGAACTCCCTTCCGGCTGCATGCTGAAACTATACTTTGTAAAAAGTGACTACTTATGTAGCATGAATTTTTCTCATTGATTTTCGATTCCCCTAAAAATCCAGTTATATTTCATGGAAAAATGCATAAAAATATTCATTCTTTTGCCAATAGAAGCGAAGAGCCGAGTCCCAGGAAGTAGTCTTGAAGAAGGAGGCACGATCGCCGGGACAAGAGCTTTATTAGCCTGACGTTTCGGATTCCTACTCGAATCCATCATCAGAGACAAAAGAGCAGAAACGGGTGGTTGCTGCACAAGGGGCTGCGGTATTTATAGGATGCACCCATGAACTCACAGCATCTGGTCTTTTCTTGGTCAATCCTTTGACGGTACTTACGAAGTCTCGCATGGCAATCTTGGAGGAGCACTCGGAGACAATTGAACTGCTACTACAAAGCAAATACGATGAAACGGAGAACCGTCTTGGACACGCCCAAATCCTTCAGCTCCTGAAGCTCTGTCTCAGGACGTACTTCACGTTCGACGGGACAATCTACGAACAGGTGAAGGGCACACCAATGGGTTCGCCGATTTCGGGATTCATCGCCGAGGCGGTCCTGCAACGGTTAGAGTCGCTGGTCTTCCAACACCACAGACCGAAATTCTGGGCCCGGTATGTGGATGATACCTTCGTCGTCATCGAACGGGATCAGGTGTTGACATTCCAAGAACATCTCAACGCCGTCTTCCCGGACATTCAATTTACGATGGAGGAGGAAGAGAACAACCAGCTGGCCTTCCTGGATGTCCTCGTATGCCGTAAGGATTGTGGTGGACTAAAGACCAAAGTGTTCAGGAAAGCGACAAATACGATGCAAGTACTGAACTTCAACAGTAACCACCCAATCAGCCACAAACGCAGTTGTGTAAGGACGCTCTATCGGCGTGTCGAAACGCACTGCAGTGAGCCGGAAGACAAAATTGCTGAACTACAATACCTCCGACGGGTCTTCAAAGCCAATGGCTACCCGCGCAACTTCGTCGACCGGTGCATACGCAAAAGGGACGAAAGGCCTAACCGCACGGACACCAAGTCTTGGCGGGCACTTCCGTATGTCAAGAACGTTTCGGAAGCTGTCGGCCGCCTTCTCGCACCACTTGGGGTTGGAGTGGCACACAGACCGGAGGCAACCATCAGGCGTCTGATCATGAAACCGAAAGACCCACTGCCACGGCTAGAAACGTCTGGAGTCGTTTATCGGATCTGGTGCAGTTGCGGACAAAGCAACTACGTCGGAGAAACCGGAAGACAGCTCCGAACGAGAATGGCCGAACACGCGGCAGCGGTGCGCAGAAATGACGCCAGCTCTCAAGTTGCGGCTCATTCGACGAGACCCGGCCACACATTTAAATTCGATGAGGCCGAAATTCTCGCAAGAGGTGACAACCGAGTGAGCCGAGAGCTACTGGAATCATGGTTTACTGGCCCCCAGTCCATCAACAAGTGCAACGATCTTCCCATTCAATACAGCGTGCTGAGACTTCGTCTAGGCGGAGTAATTGGCCACGCGGGGAGCGCACTGGTGAACACTCTTCCCAACACCCGGGTCAACGCATCAGATGGTCGAGCAATCATCACGCCAACATCCAACGCACGTGATGAAATTGCGGCAATTATCGACTCGAATGTCGGCCATCAAGCAGTGATCACCCCAAGTGTGACAATCCCGGATGAAGGGGGAAGCCGTGAACGTTCATAGGCAGGCGGTTGCATGGCTGCTGCATCCTATAAATACCGCAGCCCCTTGTGCAGCAACCACCCGTTTCTGCTCTTTTGTCTCTGATGATGGATTCGAGTAGGAATCCGAAACGTCAGGCTAATAAAGCTCTTGTCCCGGCGATCGTGTCTCCTTCTTCAAAATTCATTCTTTTGCTCATTCGGTAGAAAATTACGTCTTATTCTAATTTTATACTTGAAGGAAGGTGGAATTCGGTTTTCAAAAACTGTTCTAATTCCGAAATAATTTTGAACCCACTCTACCGTTACACCTGGACTCAGGGTTTCTAAACTACAAGCCGTATATTTTCCGCGTACGGAAAACCACACATTTCTCTACGGTACTAAGGGGGGACCATATAGGGTTCATAAAATTAAACAGTGGATTTGATTCATATTGTCAACTTTACAGGCCACATTGGTAAATGCAGAGATATGATGATTTATGAACGGCCATTTCACGGTATTTAAAAGTCCCACAATTAGAAACTTTTTTTAAAACCGAACTATGTTCCTCCTTCGAGAATTAATTTAAAAGAAGACGTAATTATCTGCCGAATGAGCGAAAGAATGAATATTGTTATGCATATTTTCCATGAAATATAATTGAATTTTTAAAGGCTTCAAAAATCAGTGAGAAAAAATACATGTTAAAACCAAATTATAACCTTCTTTCGAGTATAAAATCGGAAGAAGTCACAATTTGTTACTGAATGAACAGAAGAATGAATATTTTTATGCATGTTTTCCATGGAGTATAATTGAGCTTTTAAGGACATCGGAAATCAATGAGGAAAATGCATGCTACATAAGTAGCCATTTTTTACAGAGTATAGCTTTTGCATACAGCCGGAAGGAATTTCGTTCGAAACTCGGCATCCGGAGGTAACTGACTAGTTTTACAACTGTACTTAATTAACCTTTTCGAAAGTAAAACGCATTTCGGCATTTCGGTTGACATTTTGTGAGGTAGCCCACCTACTGTAGTTGACAGCCAAAAGCTTTGGCAGCGGAAACACTTGACACGCACAAACACCAACGTATTCGCACCACGCATCGACACGTACTGCAAGTTTCCTTTGAACAGTTTTTCTTTGTCGAAAACTGCGTAGAAGTCTGTCCTGTTTCACATTTTAACACGACTTTTCTTTCTCCTTCCTTCAGTGAAGTTACCCTGCAGCTGGCCGTCCACGTGAACAGGCAGCAGGCAAGCTCGCAAAAGCTCTCCAGGCAGATGAAAGCGTTGGCGTCCGAACTGACGCTGCGGATGATCGAGTGCGCGAAACTCGACTCGAAGGCAAAAGTAGGTAGACTACTTCTTTGGGTCGCCCATTTTGAAAGGCAATTTCGGATCTTTAGGAACAAAAGACCTAGTAGATGTTGCCAGTGATCATTTCTCCCTCTTTGTGGCAAGCACGACAAAGGATCTTCGGCTTGCATTTGCGCGAGGACTGGGAATCAAAGTTAACTGTTTTCGTATTCTAACGCGAACTATTCAAGAAAGTCTTCTGTGACACTCTCACACATGTGAGGAATGTGTGTGTGTGCTTTATGGGTTATGCCTCTCAATCGACAATTGCTCGGTTACCCAGCCTTGAAGGGTGACGGTCCAGACAATGAAGGGCCGAAAGATCTGTAAGCGTCTGCTATGCCAGGATCAGCAAACCATGGCCCCTGCTGACTGGTACGGGGTGGCAGTTCTCGGGCACCTGGTTTTCTGGCGGTAGATGCGCTTGCGTTACTGCTGGGTATACGGGTCGTTAGCATGGCTGCCCAGACATCCTCCTCCTTCTGGCCCATTGTGGTACTGCTGCTGTTGGTCGAAAACACGGTTTTTTGCTGTGTGGACCAGGAGTGGAGCGTCGAAGTGGGGAGTCGGCCGCACCCTTCGCCTGCACCCTCCCACATCTTCGCTCTTCTTGACTCTGTCTTGATATCAGGCCCAATTGGGAGGGAGAGAGTGAGGTAGATGCAGCGCAAGTCTACTACCACTATAAACTCAACACCGCATTAGTCACCGTGCCTACTTCACCTTGCTGTGGAGCTCACGGTGGACATCGTCGGCAACGACGGTCGAACTGTCATTTGTATTCTCCTATTCCCATGTCAGTAGCGCACGTCTTAAAATGTCTAAAGGTGGTAATTATAGTAACGTTGTGAGGCGGATTTATTTAAGGACACACGCAACAGAAAAAAACGGTGGCAGGAGGCCAATCATCTGTGAAGACACACGTAAACAGACTAAGATTTTTAAGCAGTTGACTGAATTCTAATCCAGTAGATGACATTTTGACCGTCAATTTAGACTATGTTTGCCGCGGGCTCTACAGCTTAGAAAGAGTAGGGACGGTGGCTTGTGCGTGATTTAGCTTAAAGTGAGCGCAGACTTGCACAGCATCTACCGCACTCTATCCTCCTCCCCCACCTTAATCCAGTCTCAAGACAGAGTCAAGAAGACCGGAGGCGGGAGTGGGAACAGGTGGTTGGCGTGGACAGAACCGCACCTAGGCGCGCCGTCAGGCCCACGGGATGGGGGTGTCATAGAAATCACATTAAGAAGGAGCCAGTGCAGCCTGGCTCTCAGACCGCCAGTCTGCCACCCCACACAAACACACACACTAAGCTAACTGCGATGTCTAAGTTATCCCCTCAGTTGGCGACCTTCCAAGCCACATTTTGTAGCGCACCATGATAGCTTCAAGCACGAAGGGCTGTGAAAAAGAAGGGTCGAACACCGGAACACTTTGCTTATTGTTCTGAGATTTCAGACTCGTGCAGGAGTCCATCGTCAGAGGTAGTAGCAGCAACAGAACAAGCGACAGTTATAGGGCATTTTGGCCAATCATCCACCGACTGAGCAAGACTGGCGCGAGACTGCACAAGGCTCTATACGCCGGCGCCAGATCGATAAATCGATTGACCGAGTTCTTATCCGAGGCCCAGGCTTAAATCAATTCTTGGCCTGTTTTGTTTCCGGCGTGGGCGATTATCTTGGTGGCTGCGAAGTTAAACTCGTGACCCATTTCGTAGGTTGTTTATGATGAGGATTATACGCCGAGACTTTCGGACTTACTCTCCCCACCCATCCACACTGGCCAGATATGTGATGCCGTATGCACGACCTGGCCCCTCAAGCGCACACACCAAGATTACGCACACAAGGGGGTAGAGCACTCCGATTTCACACGCAGCAGTGTAGCCACACGGCGAAAGAACCCGAAAAGAACACTCTCCACTTACGCGAGCAGTGCCAGTGATGTGGGCTGTTTGGAGGGCGTATGCTTGGTGTATTTGTTGAGGGGGGGGGGGGCGGGGTAAGCAGTTCTTTCCCTAAAAAGAGCTGCTTCGAGACTTTAGACGACTGCAGAACTCCACTGCGGATCACGACTTCGTTTAGTGGTGGACTACCCGAGTTAGCCTGGGCCCCTTAGGGGATAACATTTCGCCCTCTCCGTGTGACCTTTTGAAGTGGGGGTAAGGAGGAGGGATGGCGGGGGATGGGAACGGAGTTCCCCGGCATGGGGAAACATACAATATCGGATACCCTCACCTGGTTTAGCCCACCGTGGTGCGGCCTCTGGGCATAGCCTAACCTCGAGAAGCCACAAGTTAGAGTTCGGTGCCAGTTAACGAACGTTAGGCTCAGTCACCACCTGCATGAGACAAATGATGTGACCAACTACGACCCTAACGAGAACCCACAATTGGATACCCCTACACCCCACCCGGTGGGTACTGAGGCGTGCATTGAGTCGGAAATGTCCTTGTCAGCCCACCGGCAAAAGTTGACAAAATCAGACCGGTACAGTCTCCGGCTGCTGCCCCAGCTGCACCTCTCGCTGACTGACTGCAGACGGATAAGGCCGAGGCCTACGGATGTACTCCGAGCCGGCGTTAACTACCTCAGTGAATGTCATTTACCTAGTGAGCCGACTTTCTGCCACTGCCTGTTGAGCTGAATGAACGCTCTCTCGCCCCCGTAAAAGTTTCCAGTGGCTCTCTCCTCCCGGACTTTTAGTTTGGGAAACCCTCGCTCCGCGCCCACGGTGGCAGACTGTCACAAAGGCCATTCCAAACTTAAGACCTTTTCATGTTTAACGGCCAGGTTTACAAACAAGTGAAGAAGACACCGATGGACTCGCCTCTGTCTGGATTACTCACTGAAGAGGTTTTGCTGCGGCTCGAGCGGCTGGTCTTTAGCTCGTACTTCCCGAAGTTCTGCGCCAGATCCGTCGACAATACTTTCGTCATCATCAACAGAAGCGCATGCAGACTCTCAAGGCACTGTTGAATTCAATCTTTCCCGACATCCGATTTACTATGAAAGAAGAAGTCAACAATCTGTTAGCCTTCCTTGGCGTACAAGTGACAAAACTGGCGGGCGGGAAGATAAGGACAACGATCTACGGCAAGGAAACTAGTGCCAGGCGAATAATCCACTTCCGAAGCAACCACCCCGTTGGTCACAAACGCGGTTGTGTCAGAACCCACTTCCAACGCGTTCAAACACACTGCAGAGACGACAATGGGAGGAAGGAGGAGATTAAGTGCTTGCACTCCCTGTTTAAAGCCAACGGTTATCTGAAATCCTTCATAAGCAAGTGTCTTAGAAAGCCCAACCTTGAGCGGTCGAAGGGAGAAAACTCGAAGTTTTGGCTTGCAATTTCTTTTGTGAATAACGTATCAGAGGTGACGGCACGAATCCTGAAGCCGTTCAGGATCGGTGTGATTCATAAGTCAGAGTCATCGATCAGGCGGAAAATAATGAGGCCCAAAGACTCGGTACCGGTGAAAGAACAATCACCGGTGGTCTACAGCATACCATGCCAAAACTGTGATGCGAGGTATGTTGGTGAAACGGGCAAACGCCTTGGCACAAGATTGTATGACCACCGGCTTGCAATTATCCACAAGGACAAGCTGTCTATGGTTTATGGCCACGTACAACAGAAGAACCACAATTTCACCTTTGGGAAAGCAAGGGTAATCGGCCGAGTCAGTGATAAAGTGGCCAGGTTGATGCTCGAAAGTTGATTCATAACTGGCACACTTAACAGAGCCATAGATCTGTATCCCGCCTACCAGGCGCTACGCGCAAGGCTCGGGTCAGTGTAGACAAGGCCATCAGGGCAGTCGAGCAAAGTCAATTGCTGCCGACAGCTGATGCCAGCGGGAACTTGGCGAGAAGCCGGCCGGAGGTCATGTGATCACCAGGGAAAACCAACTCAACGCGGCGCCCATGGGGCTGAGATCAATTCACATGAACCCCAACAACTGATCAGCCGGTTGGGTGACGAGGGGGAGGCCGATAAGCACGCCGGCTCGCCAACAATTACGACGGCCGCAAAGGGGTCAAAGGTGACACGACGGTCAATCTCGAAGGAGTCAACCCTGCTTAGCAGCGAACGGGCAGGTCATAGTTCGTGCCTCGAGCACGGATATAATACCAGACAGTCATCAAGGCTGAAGCAATCAAGGCCAGCAGCAACAACCAACACGCTACCCTCATGATAGAAAGGACCGAGTTTTCGAAACGCCAGTTCAGATATATTTCGGTTCACGAACTCGCCCCTTCATCTTCGTCTTCTTCGGGGGAATGATGAACAAATGTGTCTGACGGAGAGCTGCAGCCAACCGTCGCTAACGTACACGTGTCAACCTTTGTTTCGGAACTCGAACGAATCACAGTGACCCTTCAGCATCAGGGCTCTTGCAAAAAAGGCACGTGACCCTACCCCCAGACGCTCTGTCCTGCAGCCACCACATTGACGTCAGCGCGAAAACACGTGCCCCCAGGACGTCGCAGCCGATCCCTCTCTCCTTTAGCTAATGCAGGGGAATAGGATGGGAACGCAATGCAAAACACACACACCTCTGTAATGAAAGTAACCTTGACCTACTCTCAGGCACACCGCAAGTGTGCGTCTTGTCCTCGCCAGCGGCTATTGCTGACTGAAACAGCGGTCCAGTATCCTGTACACCATGCCTCAAGACAGTGCCATCGACGCTTTGCCTAACGATTTTAGTGACCGGTGTACACTAACTACCTTAGCCGCCTCAGGTTTTTCTCAGAGAGCAGACCCTGGCAAGATCCTATTCTGTAGCCGTACTTGTTAGGGGTTAGAGCCAGGGGTTAGGGGTTATGGTTGGGGTGTAGGGGGTTATGGGCTAGTGTCAGGGGATGGGGTTAGGCTGGGACTTGTCTACTGCAGGTACGGCTACCAAATGAGATCCGACCCAGACTCAGTGTTCTTGCCGTCGGCGTGTGGGTTTATGGACTTCGGCGATTGAGATGTAGCCAGCGTGTCGCAGTCTGCTCCACTCTTTCTGAATATTTTCTGTAGCTAAACCTCCATTCACTCCCCTCCCGCTCCTAATTTGTATTCATGTTGCTGGTTAGATCCAGTCTGAGTCGGATCTGCTCGGTAGTGCTGTGGACAGAAAATGGTTTCACCACATTTCTAAGACGCCTTTCGCCCAGGACTGCGGGGGTCCGACTTATCCATCTGTCAGCGGACTTTCCGTCATAACTGTAAATTTCAGACTAACCAACCCTTCGTGACTTATTCCCCAGCGAGGAAAAGCTAGCAACCTGGAGGTTAGACGCAAACTCTCAGCTTGGAACACACACATTGAAGAAACTGGCCGTACTTTTGACCTCCACGGAGCTACAATCTTAGGCCGCTACAGATCAAGAGCAGGACGACTCATGGTTGAGGCAAGATACTCAGATGCCAGATCAATCATCATGCCTCTTGACCCTCCCATGGTTTAGAAGGTCCTGCTCAAGGGCCTGCACATAGGCGAAAACAAGATCGTAAAAAAGCAGACATGATCGCTGCAACAAGAGCTGTATTAACCTGACGTTTAGAATTTTCATTTAAACCTACCATCTTCGAAGAAAATCAAATAAAGTTAGGGGGTCGCACATGTGTTGCAGTATTTATAGTAGTTGCTATCCCACTTTATTTGTGAACCTTTCATCGTGCAACCCCCTAGGAGATTTGACTTATCCTCTCGTATCTAAAAAGAAAGCAGTCAGGAGAGGTAAGGAACAGGGACGGCTGATTCTCCCGTTTGTACGTTCTAGGGAGCGTCCATTGCGTCCGCCAGTCATGACGAGCGCTGTACAGACCGTTAACTAACACACTAAGGACACTGCCGATAGGAGCGAACAGGAGAGTTCCAGGCAGCACTTCAGAAGAAAAAGGAGATGAGATCACTAGAACAAGAAGTTTATTGGTCTGGCGTTTTTGGATTCTCACTCGAATCCATCATCAGAGACGGTTGCAGACAAGGGTAGTGGAGACACAAAGACTGTGGTATTTACAGGACGTAGCTGCCGCGGGGCCACATGCGTACTATAATTAACACTTCTTGTGATCACCGCTGGGGGTTGTAATTGAGGCGGTGATGGTTCGTCAGTCCGCGTCTGAGTCGTTAATTGCCGTAATTTTATCATGCGTGTTGGATGTTAGCGTGATGATTACTCGCCAACTTTACCCGCTATCATCAGGATAGTTGATCTCCCACGCCCTCTCCATGCGAACGATTCTCCTGTTCAGGGAATGTCTCAGCACGGAATATGGTACCCCGAGGTCATTGAGTTTGTTGATGGATGGTGGGCCTGAGAACCATGATTCGAACATCTCGCAGCTCACGCGGCCGTCAGCTCTTGCGAGGATTTCGATCTCTTGAAACTTGAAAATATGGCCGAGTTTCGTGGAATGAGCTGCTACCTTCCCACGCTGCTGCGTGCTCAGCCATGCGCGTCCGGAGTAATCACCCTTCTTCGTGAGGAGTTAAGTAGTTCGTAATTCCGAGTTTGGATGGTACCCAGACACCCTGGTTGGTTGCATAAATCGTGACTCTAAGCGCGTGATCCATCCGCATGACTTCGAGTTTAAGCGGTGAGGGTATGTTAGTGTTAAAGGCGATTCAGAGGGACATTTGGCCTGTGTGTAGAAGCTCGGTGTTTCCCATTTCCGTGGTTTTAGATGTGTTTCACCCAATCGAAAGTCCGAGATGTTTTTCTTATCAGTGCGATACCGGTGACTTTAAGGTGGGGCCAAAACCAGCCCAACATACAGGGTTTCAGATGGTGTATATCACCCGGATCCCGATCAGGTTTAACTTAGGTCCGAAGTTCAGAAGTCGGAGAGCTGAGATTAGCTCTAGCCGTTTTGTTCGGTTGTTCTGCACCTTTTCAACAGCCGGCGTGTCTTTGGCGGAGACCTGGTAGCCGGTAAGTCCCCATACAAACTGCCTGAGCTTGAGGGGGGAAGAGGCCACGAGGCGCGAAAGATTCAGTGAGTCAGGCGGGTGCGAAAAATGTCCCCGCTGACGGCTGACCCAACTCCGCAGGTAACACAACTGAACTAAAACTGCAGGTCGGTGAGCGGTTCATAAAACCCTCCTTCTCACTCCACAACATGACCTGAATATCTGTAAGGTGCTCATATTTTTCACCCTCTGAACTAAAATGTTTTCTCTCTTCCACGCATTAGGCCCTGATAGATCGTGTTGACGTTGCTAAGCAGCGTATTTCGGCCGAAGAGCCGCCGACTGACGATGCGGAGGAGGAATTTCAACGATTGCAGAGGAGGCACAAGGTAGAACAGGAGGTCTTGGAGAATGTGCGAACTCAAAGGGTCAGTTGCTCTAGCAGTGTTGTCCATGCCCAACCTTTTGCTTGCTTCGAAGATCCCAACAAGGAAGCCAGGGGAACCGTCTGATTTAATTTCGAACATGTCTTTGCGACCAAGTCCCTACTACAGTAGGTGGGCTAATTCATGAAATGTCGGCTGAAATTCCGAAATGCTTTCTCGTTTCGAAAAGATTAATTAAGTATGGTTGTAAAACTAATCAGCCTGCAACAAAATTCTATAATGATCCAGTTACCTCAGGGTGCCTTCTTCCGGAAGAATTTATTTTCTGCTGCATGCAAGAGCGATACTCCGCAAAACGTGACTACTTAAGTAGCATGCAATTTTCTCATTGATTTTCGATGCCCTTAAAAGCTCAACTATATCTCATGGAAGACATGCATAAAAATATCCATTCATTTATTTATTCGGTAAAAAAGTACGTCTTCTTTCAATTTTATACTCGAAGGAGGAGTATAATTCGGCAGCTCATCCTCATTCACTTGGAATGTCCTCTGCAAGTGGCGCGCCAACTCACGTCATTAACCGTCGTGGACAGGAAGGACTCCTGTACTACCTCATTCGTCCTGTTTCCAGTCCAAAACATAGTCGCGAACCAGTTATCTATTCAGAGTGAATATTGATAAGGACAACGGAGACTGACTTCTTTGATATTCTCGGTCAAAGCGCAACCCCGCACCTGGAGGACGAGACCTGAATCAGATTGTTTGTTAAGTTTTAGGCTAAATGCTCCGCAACTAGGGCTGGGCCTCGCGCTGTGTCCATTGTGGTCGGGGGTCGCCAAGGTCACGTGGAAAGGACCCAACAAGAGGACGGGAAAACGAACAGAGTAGTTATTATAGTCTAGCACCTGTCTGTCGATATTTCCCGGCCAGTATTGAGTGCTTATTTGTTTATCCTGATTTTCAAAAAAATATTGCTTGAAAGCATTTACCTAAGTAGTGAGTGTTTGGGGGTTTTTTCTAATGCATGTTGCTTTTTGGGTCATGTAAGTACTCACCAAACTATGAAACCTAAGCGCCGAGAAAAATAAACGAATGAAACGAATGCCCGCAATGACCACGTTTAGGGTCAATTGGTAAAATTTCTTGTATGAATTACCCCTTTAACAAGCGCTTTTATAAGGTAGTTACTTGGTAGGCATCTACGCAAGTTACCTTTCAGTGGATAAAGTTGTTGTGAAAATTGGAGCGTTTGGTTGGCCTTTTCACTTTCCGGAAAAGTAGTGATGTTTATTCAGCTGCAAATGAAAAGACCCACGTTCCTCTTCATATTACAGTCAATTTTGCTGCATCACCTGGTTTAAGGCTCCGTCATTGTGATCATATAAATACTAAAACACTGTAAGAACTGCTAATCCATTTCTTCTTATTACCAATTAGGGGAAAATAGACCATACAAGACGTACAGAGTAGCATTACCGACAAAGACAAGGAAGACAGAAATGGCCATTTCTGGCTCAATAGCCGTCGTCAGCCAGTCATACCCAACCATGAGGTGTGGAACGATTGGGGCTCGATCCCGTGACCTTCTGGTTAGAAGTCCAAGGTCCCTAATGTAATTCTGCGTATATAACGCGTCGCTGTGTGGCTGCTGGTTGGACTCAGGAGAGAGTGAGAACCCTAAGGCGTAACGGGAGGAGTGACTTTCGTGAGGCAATCGATGAGCGTCTCCCTACCATTGTATATTCCCGATCGCAACCTAATGGACGACGAGCTACTTGTAAAAAATGACTACTTAAGTGGCATGCATTTTCTCATTGATTTTAGATTGTCTTGTAAATTCAAATATATTTTGGAGAAAGCACGAACAAAAATATGCTTTCTTTCAGTCGTTTGATAGAGAATCACGTCTTCTTTATATTTTATACTCGAAGAGGGAGTATAAGTAGGTTTTAAAAAATTTTCTAGTCACCGAATCATTTGGAACCTGATCAGTCGTTGCACTAGCGCCTAATGATTTCAGTCTACAAGGTGCATGCACTCTGTGTAAAGAAAATCACATACTATTCTATGCCTTTAAAAAAATACCATATAGAGTCCATTAAATGTTGCAATGGATGCGGACTATGATGTAAATTTTATGAGGAACAGCGGTAAACGGACAGGTACGATGCTATATGAGTGGGCATTGCGCGGTCTTAAAAATCCCATAATTCGAAACTTTTTTAAAACCTAATTGTACTCCTTCTTCGACTCACCTTGCAGTGGACCACTCGGTGGACATCATCGACACGACGGTTAAATCATCACCAACCTGTAGTAGGCAGAACTTGTTAATTTACCCCAAGACCGACAACATTTAAAAGGTTCAACACAAGGCAGAAACTTACAAGCAAACGCCTCACAAAAATAAAATCCAAAAGTAGACGGTCTCAATCTCCGGACGCCGTTCTGTCAGGAGCAGAACTTGTTCAATCTCGCGATACATAACTCCCCCCACAATCAAATCTTGGCAGTCAGTATCTACGACAGGGGGGCAATCTAGGGCCCCCAGATATTAATCAGGTTTCTTTAACATCGTAGAAGAGTTCCTATTCGAATCAGAGAAGATCAAGCAATCCATGGCTGCTATCAGACCGCAAAAATCTATACTGCCAGCGGAACTATTTTCAGCTCCAGGCATCTCATCATGTGCAAATTTCCCACGACTGGAGCGAACAACTCCGGCGGAGGGCGTTTACAAACCTAGTGCCTCTAATAACACAATTAAACATCTTGTTTTGTCTAAACTGCTTTTAGCTGAGGCGCGAACTTGAGGACTGCGTGGAAAATGACGGAACCTGGACTGCTGCCGAGATGCGACCGAACGCATATCTGGCCGACGGTCTTCAGATAACGGCGGCCGTGGCAACCGGCCTCCTGCCCCCCCCGACTCCGGACTACAGTCGACTGGAGACCAGACCGTTCGGAGCGTTTGCACCGGTCAAGCCCG
This sequence comes from Spirometra erinaceieuropaei, assembly GCA_902702965.1. Classification (NCBI taxonomy): domain Eukaryota; kingdom Metazoa; phylum Platyhelminthes; class Cestoda; order Diphyllobothriidea; family Diphyllobothriidae; genus Spirometra; species Spirometra erinaceieuropaei. Next base: position 924,829 of record CACRXP010000026.1, read on the forward strand.
GTATACCGAGCAGTAACATGCGTCACATTAGACAGCCCAACCCAAAACCTGTCGAGATCTAGTTAACTTCGCCATCTCCGACCCGGTTGAGGAAGGACAACGATGCACCACCCAGCACCCGCAACTTCCCGCTATCCAAATAAACCAAAACAAAAGCGAGGATGATGAATTTCGAACTGTGTTCCTTTATGAGAAAGAAATAAAAACTGTGTACCCAGGCAACTTCTAATGTATTCTCCTCGAATTTTTGATTTTTGGAATTGGACACAAGTGCTGTTCAGGGTGTGAAGTGTGAGAACAGGTTAGAACAAAGGTAGACACTAGAAAATTAAAAAAGAATTGCAAGGGAATCTTTCGTGAAAAAAAAACGGATAATGGGATGACTTGCCCATCTTGATAGAATATACAGTAGGGGTGCTAACTCGTGAAATGTGTTTTCGACTCGATATGATTACCTGAGTAGTGTTGTGATATTAGTCACCATGCAGCATAATCCCATAATAATTCAGGATACCGGTTTTTGAACGAAATTCTTTGCCACCGCCTGCAAAAACTACACCGTGAAAATGACTACGCAACCAGTACGCATTTTCCTCATTGATTTTCGATGCCCCTATCCACTCAAAAGCATTTCTACGAAATCATGCATAAGAATATTCATTCTCCTACTCATTTGGTAGGAAATTGCGTCCTCTTTAAATTTTATACATGAGAGAAGAGTGTAATTCGGCCTTTAAGAATTTCTAATTATGAGATTATTTAAGACCCTGAAATACCTGTACATAAAACATCGTGTCGATGCATCTACCAGTGTTGCTTGTAAAGTGTACAATGTAGCTAAAATCCACTGTTAAATTTTATGAACCCCGTATGGTCTCCTCTTAGATGAGTATATGCATGCATAATTTTCCGTACACGGAAAATATGTAGCTTGTAGTTTGGAAACCCTGAATGCAAGTGTAATGGCAGGTCGGGTGCGAAATTGTTCGGGAATGGAAAAGTCTTTGGAAACCGAATTATACCCTTCTCTCAAGTATAAAATTGAAGGCAGACGTGATTTTTTACCAACTGAGTAAAAGAATGGATATTTTTATGCACGCTTTCTTTGAAATATTTTTGAGTGTGCAGGTGCATCGACAATCAATGAGGAAAATGCATACTAATTGAGTATTCATTTTTCAGGCGGCGCAAAAACGTCCATTCAAAAGCTGACATCCTGAATTAACTGGATTTTCATGGGATTATTTTACATTGTGACCAATATTACAACACTGCTTAATAAATCATATCGAGTCAAAAACATATTTCAGAATTTCAGTCAACATTTCCTGAGTTAGCACATCTACTGTACTTTCTCTTATACGCATGGGAGTTAAGCACCTGAATTCAGTAACCCAGGACTCACAAAGCGTATTATTAGAAGAGCGATAGAAACGAGAGTCACTGCCGGTGGCAGAGAGTCCAATGACACGTTTCGTAAACACGTGTTGGAGCTTTAATGAGGACATACTCCACTACGGCCCTACCCATTCTCCCAGCAAGGGTCCCAAGTTTGCACATTTAACCGAAAACTTGATCCGAGTCGGGAATAGGTGGCCTACCGCCAGTTGCAGCGGGATCAGAGTCGGAGTTATAGTTAAATACAGTAGGTGGGCTAACTCCTGCAATGTCAGCCGAAGTTTCGAAATGCGTTCTCGTTTCGAAATGATTAATTAAGTAGGGTAGCAAAACTAATCATCATGCAGCATAATTTCATAATTATTCAGTTACCTCAGCGTAAAGGCTTTCGAATGAACTTCTTTCCGACTGCGTGCAGGAACTACACTCTGTAAAAATGAATACTTAAGTAGCATGTAATTTTCTCATTGATGTTCAATGTCCCCCAAATATTCAATTATATTTCACGCTAAACATGCAAAAAAATATTCATTCTTTCATACTTTCGGTAGAAAATTACGTCTTCTTCCAATTTTATACTCGAAAGAAGGGTATGATTCAGCTTTCAAAATCTTTTTCAATTCCCGAATAATTTTGAATCCGACCTGCGCTACACTTGCATTCAGGGCATCCAAACTACAAGCCGTATATTTTCTGCGTATGTAAAGCCATACATTTCTCTACGGTATTAAGAGAAACCATGTGGGTTTCATAAACTTTATCAGTGGATTTGAGTCATATTGCTTAATTTACAAGCCACATTAGGAAATGCAGAGACATGACGTTTTATGAATGGCCATTTGACGGTATTACAAAAATCGCACAATTAGAAACTTTTCTAAAACCGAATTATACCCTTTCTAAGAGTATAAAATTGGAAAAAGACTCCATTTTTTTGTGATTAGGCATGAAATATAATTGAATGTTTAAGGGCTTCGAAAATCAATGAGGAAATAGCATGCTACTTAAGCAGTCATCTTTTGCAGAGTGTAGTTCTTGCATGTAGTCGGAAAGAAGTTCGTTCGGACAAAGGCACTCTGATGTAACTGGATCATTATAGAATTATCCTGGACGATGATTAGTTTTACAGCCCTACTTAATTAATCCTTTCGAAACGCGAACGCATTTCGAAATTTCGGTTGACATTTCATGAGTAAACCCACCTACTGTAGGTACCCATCGAAATTTAACGCAGGACCGTCCGTAGTAGGCGCAGGGCGCTAATTCTCGCGCCAAACCAAGATTCAAATCCACGGCAGTAAAAACACGGTTTGAGTGTAGCTAACGCACCATCAACCTGAGCTACGTGGTCGCGAGCAATAACCTTTAGTCCTCCACATCTAGGCCGAGGTACTCGCCCCGACGAAATGCAGCGAATCAGGTTCGTCAATTCTGTCATTAGACCTGACGGACACGCTATAGAAGGGAATCTTGACATAGTCACGCGTTTCAGTTTTTTTCCTTCGGCATGGTACCTACTAAGTGTTGACCGGATTTAAACGGGAATTAAGGTAGGCAGGACGCTATTGCCGGCAAAGACAATGGATAGTGGAATGGGCATTTCTGGCTTATTAGCCTGTTCCATCGATTCTGTGCCGTTGAGTGACCCAACTTCGCAGGATTCAGCTCACCTGGATAGGAATGAAAGCAGTAAAAGACGATGAAGTTTAGGAAAAGTTGTCTAATTCCATGAATAGGTTCGAGTAGATCCTTGAAAGCGCAAGGAAAATCGAATACTAGCAAAATCAAACACCGAAAAACCAAAAGAAGCTAAATGTAGCGCCTGCACAATAAGACGCCAAGTTCAGACACCGAGGCAGTGAAATTGCCAATAGAAACCCAAGGACGAACGGCGTCGGCGAACCACATAATAGTAAAATAGGGACGCTGGCCCAACGGCACGACATAATGATGCAGAACAGCGTAACACAGCGAAGCCACCAAGGTGTCCAGCAAAGGTAAATGTTATATTTAAGCGAAAGTAATGCAGAATAATGTCTGTAAAGCACAAATGTATGTTATTTTAAAAAAGGCAATTAGTGTACCCAAGGTAACCAATGCTACTTTCGTAGGAGTTAGTAGGCAGTGACAAGTAATTAGAAGAAGAAAATTGGCTCTCCGGAACAGGTTTATTTGACTGCTGACGTTTTAAAGAGCTGGGTCGGCTCTTCATTGTCAAAGCGTAAACTGCACCTAATCGATCAGAAAGTTAACTTAAAGTGGCAAGCTGTGTTGGCCGGCCTCATGCTGATCGATTTTTCTCTCTCCTCACGCTGCGTCGGCCTCTCAGGAAATGGTTGACGGGCGTTTTTGCCTGTGCGCTTTATGAGTCACCACTCCGTCGAGGGGAGCTGATTGGACTTTAGTCGGGCGGTCGGTCTGGCGGTTATTGTTCTTCCTCACCGAGTAAGCTCAGCGTCGAGAGAAGCAGACGTTGGGCGCCCAGACAACGGCCAAATGAGCAGCAACCCAAAGTCTGGAGGGCCACTCCTTACGTTAAAGGGGTCTCTGAAGCGGTCTCGCGACTGTTACAACCCACCGGAGTAGGCATAGCCCATCGACCACAAGCGACAATTCGACGTCGCCTGATGCAACCTAAAGACCCATTGCCACCCGCTGAAACCTCAGCAGTCATCTACAAAATAAATTGCAATGAGGGCGACTGCAACTATGTGGGCGAAACTGGGCGGAAATTGCAAACTCGCCTACAAGAACACAAATCGGCCACTCGGAGGTTAGACCCTAACTCTCAACTAGCAACACACGTTGGGGAAACGGGGCATACTTTTGACCTCCAGAGGGCTACCATCTTAGGCCGAGGCAACACAAAAACAGAACGGCTAACTCTCGAGGCGTGGTTCTCCGATGCCCACTCTATCAACAGGCATCTGGACCTTCCTGCAGCTTACAAAGTCCTACGTCATCACAACCGTAGAGCTCAGGACCAAACAACCACACCGGACTTAAGAAGACAGCACGGAGATAGCCCGACGCTGAGCTTACTCGGTGAGGAAGAACAAGAACCGCCAGACCGACCGCCCGACTAAAGTCCAATCAGCTCCCCTCGACGGAGTGGTGACTCATAAAGCGCACAGGCAAAAACGCCCGTCAACCATTTCCTGAGAGGCCGACGCAGCGTGAGGAGAGAGAAAAATCGATCAGCATGAGGCCGGCCAACACAGCTTGCCACTTTAAGTTAACTTTCTGATCGATTAGGTGCAGTTTACGCTTTGACAACGAAGAGCCGACCCAGCTCTTTAAAACGTCAGCAGTCAAATAAACCTGTTCCGGAGAGCCAATTTTCTTCTTCTAATAATCTTCCCGGATCTCTAAACTTTTCCAATCTGAAGTGATAAGTAATATATAAAGTTGGGTCACTTATTGCGCCCTCTCCATCCCGTCCGTTTCAGGACTTCCATGCCCCGGATCCTGTTTCCCCACCTTAGTTCTGATATTCTGCAGAGACAGCTGGGGAGGGAATGGCTGGGCTTCATGGATTGGTGAGCGCAGACGGTCCATACCTCCACTCCGTACAATACGTCGTTAGGACTACCACTGTGTATGGTGTTCAGTTGAAGTCCTCGGCTTGTCCATCCCGAAGTCTGTGACCGGCTGGTCTGTTTGGCTTCGGAGACTCAGCGGGTCACTTCGTCGTCGATTCTGACATTCCGTGAGATTGCGCTGTCCAGGTTTGCAAATCTGTCCAAGTTAGAAACCTGAGCTCCATTAACGGTGCCGTGGGTTGCTCCATAATCCGTGTCTATCGTCGATTGATGCATGATCACGGTCTTCCCCGTGCCGGCGCTCAGTCCGGAGTTGGCGCAGTTGGAAGCGAAGAGGTCCATGCTCCTTTGCATAGCCGCGTCCGCCGTTGTACTGAATGCACAGTCATCTGCGAACAGCAGGTCGTGTATGCTGGTCTGGGATACTCTTGGAGATACCCGCATGTGCCGTGCGTCGAGCAGCTGTACATCAATCCAGTAGGCGATGCTGATTCTTGGCCGCTCCTCCTGGTGGACGTTCATCAGCTTAGCGGAACACACGAGGCTAATGAAGGTGGGAGCGCGTAGGAAGCCTTGCTTAGTTCCATTGGTCACTGCAAATGCTTCCGAGACTGTCCCTTTTGTGCGTGCTGTGAGCTATTATTCCGCGATGTATTTGGCGTACAACGCGTATGGAGCGCTCCGGACACCCGAAGCTCTGCATGATCCGATTCACTCTACCAAAGCCCTGTCGAGGTGGCCTAAGCCACACACAGGACTTAGCCACTACGACCTTCGGGTCCGGTACTGAATAGACAAAAGTGATGGACGCCAGTATTCTGCGCAGAAAGATTGGAGAACAGCTTGGATTAACTGGGCAGCCGGGAGAGATAACAAGTCCAGCGCCGCGAGAGTCGATTGACAGCGCGGAATGCGTCATCGCAGCGCCCTCAGCGAGAGCTCGTCTGAATCGGCCTTGAAAGTGATTGGCCAGTTTGGACAGCCGTGATTGGTCGAGAAGTACACTGTTACTGGTGCGCACGTGCCAGTACTCGGGAGAGATGCAGCGTTGCAACAATCGCCCGGAATAGTGTCGCCACAAGCGCTCCTTTCTCAGACAGAACATCGAAAGGAAAATTCGAACGGACGAAGGACAGTTAAACTGGGTCAATGCAGAAAGTACCAATGGTTGTGTTGTCGGCAGCGTGAGCAGCCGCGACTGGCACCAGGAGCCGGCCTAATAGGGGAATTTGGAGAATGCCGGTATCTGAGTTGTTGGGTTGAACGTCTACGGCGAATTCGCATGTCGTGCCGTTACTTGTTGGTTTGATTGAGGAGATGCCGCTGGTGATAGAGGAGGTAGGACATCGGATAATGGGAAGAACGTCCGAATGTTGGCACTGATGGAGGAACTGTTCTGACTGACTGGATCTGAACCATGACGTGGACCTGATGGACTGAGGCTGCTTGATGACATCCATCTCGACTTATGGCAAGGTATCTGCAACTGCGTTTTCCTCGGACACGATAGGTGACACCGGAAAAACAGTAGGATGTGGTTGAGTGGAAATTTCAGGACGACTGAGCTCAGCCACATCCGGTAGTCGTGCGTCGATTACATCGGGACCACTATTTGCAACGACCCTAGCAGTGAGCGTACTCGGGGCGCTACAGTAATCAGGCTGTCACTAGATTTTGGGCCCTACTGTATACAGACGGCTGAGTTGTTCTCTCGAGCGATAGTGGCTGCTGGCGAAGCCAGGGCCAGTGTTGACTGCGTCCGAGCATGCCCAGGAGTTAACAAGACAGCGGCGACAGCTGCTTTTGTAGGTTTTTGAGGCCAAACTCAAAGGTGTCCAATTTCCGTATTTTGCATTTGCCGAGAGATGGTGTTCAAGTGGCTTATGTTGAATTCGTACGGGGATGACGCGCTCAAGTGGCGCATGGGCAGCTGCGTCGCTGTGGATGCGCGTGTGTAAAAGTTGAACTTCGTCGAGTGGCTGCGGGTCAGAGCGTCTGGAATCGCTGGTTGCGGAGGCGAGTGACCTTGAGACAACAAGGCCTTAAACCAGGGCGCCAGAAACGGCCGTGATTGATGTGGGCAACAGGCCGTCCCCAGGTCTACAAAGGTAGTGTAGAAACGTGTCCGTAATTCCTGGCATTTTCCTTGAAGTTCGCGGGTGGTGACGATCATGTCGGTGATTCTGCGGTGTCGTCGGAAGCCTCACGAAGTTTTTTGAGAGAATTCCTTTTTACACGACTGTTGAGTTTACTGCGCAATTGACACAGAGTTCACGATTGGACTTACGTTTGTGGATATGTAGAATGGTGGCGTCCTTTAAGCCCTTATGGATTGCTCTTTCCGCCACATCTCCATCAACAGCGATTTGAATTTGTCCATCACCCGAAGGCAACCGTGCTGTCAGAGTTCGGTCGGGGTTGCGTCAGATTACGGTGCGTTTCGGCTGGCGATCTGTTGTACCGTGCTAATTGTTTCCGAGAGGGAAAATATACGGTTCGTGTCGATATTGGTTTTCACTTAGGGGCCGTCGTTGTCGTCAAACCAATCGGGGTGTTTAAGGCATGGGCGACAGAGGACGTTCAGAGCGGTGAATTGGATGACTTTCTGCAGTTGGCGCCGCTGTGTCTCCCCGCCGTGACGTAGTCGTCCAGAGTTTGAAGGTCTTCCAGGCCCTGGGCCCGTTGATTCCTGAAATCGAAACAGTGACTAAGGTCATCATAACAATATTCCAACTTACTGGGTCGTGGCTTGTGGTCATCTGTGTGGGATGCAGTCACAGACTCATATTGAGGACTACGATGCGATGATCCGCTGAGTCATGGGAGCCTTAGATCACCTCGTTTCACCAGTAATTCCTGCTGCTCTCGCCTCCAGACGAGGATGTGGTCCAGCAGTTACCAGCACCGCGATGCGGTCTGTCGTGCACATTCGCAGAAGGGAGCTATTTTCGTTGAAGCTGCCGAGTCCTTGGGACCCGCTACTCCAGCCCAAGCAGCTTAGTCTGTCCCGGCGTGAACACTAGATTCGCCACGGCCAATCCGCTGGCCGCCTTCGGCACAGGCGACAGAGGCGCATGTAGACCTCCGTGGAATTGTTCCTGAACAAGGAGGACCCGGTCATTGGGAGAGCGTATGCGCAGATGACTGTGGCGAATTTGGCTGCCGAAGGGGCAGGCGTAGGCTCGCGAGGCGGTCGTTGATGCCCTGTGGGAGTCGTTCCCCGATGGCAAAAGCGCCGGCCGAATCGCACCGCCCTGTTTTCAGGCGATCGCTCCGGAAAAAGGTTCAGCCGACACCCAATTCCTCTAGTTTGCCTTGTTCTTGAAATCGGGTCTCACTGGGGCAGCGATGCTCACCTAGTGGCGCGCTAGTTCTCGAGTGCCACAACCCTTTCCGGCAAGTTGCTTTAAACGGATCCGACATTCCGGGCCGCCAGAATGAGCGGACTCGCTCCATCTACCGGTGGGAGGCGGTCTTCTTCGTTCGCCTGCTTGTTTTGAACGCGAGTTTAGCATCTACGAGCGACGGTGTACTAGCAGATAACGTGATTCTCGATCACACGTTGAAACATTTTCCAGCCCGTTCCTCGCCAGGGGTAAGCAGTGCCGTTCCTAAAGACAACTACTAAGACGTCCCGGACCGCTCCCGACCTCCACTATGGTGCACGACTTTGTTCGGTAGAGACCGACCCACTGGTAGAGGGGCGCTCACCCATGCTTTTTACGGAACTCACTCGTCCCGCGTTGTGCCGTAAGGACTCGCTCTCTCTCTCTCTCTCTCTCTCGAGCCCAACCAGTAGCCGCACAGCGGCGCACGATATAGACAGCATAGCATTGCCGACAAAGACAAGGGATACTGGAATGCCCATTTCTTGTTTTTTAGCCGTCGTCAGCTAGCCATACCCAACCCTGAAGTTTGGAACACCTAGGGCTCGATTCCGCGACCAGTTGGTTAGAAGTCCAACGCATCTAACCACTGAGGCTCGTCGTCCTACCGGTTGAGATCGGGAAAATACAACGGCGGCCCGGCCGAATAACAAAGACAAGGAAGACCGGAATGACCCACCGTATGTACCCGATCACAACTGACGGGACATCGAGGCCGTGGCACTCACCGGACTGCACGCTTCCCCCTCAAGAGGACTTTGTTGAAGTGGTAGGAGATGGGAAGGGAGCAGAATTACCGAGCGCAGGGATACAACACCAAATACCCCTACTTCACTTAACCCGCTGTTCGAGGCGGTTAGGGATTGACCGCCAGGCTACGCCCGCTTTAAGAAGACGTAGCTGAGAGCCGGACGCGAATTGAAGACCGTCCCGAGCGGTTACTACTTTCATGGGGCCACCTACCATACTCCCTAAGAGGACATTCCTTTCTGCATACATTCATGGTCACTACGCGTCGACTGCCTCCAAGGCCTCTATGCAGAGCCCCAGAGCAAAACGGGGCAGGCGCATCCAACTACCTGGTCAGTAAACCTCCCGGGCCAAACTTAAATTTACCCAACGTATAAACATTAATGTCTGACGCAATAAAACAGCTTGACGTTAAAACTTGTAGTATGTGCAGGAAGGCACAGGAACGCAATGGGTCAAACCCCTCGAGGTTGCATCACAAAAACGACGAAACATGTCCACGAGCTCCCAGTTGGCACCAACGCTGGATGTACGGTTAGGTAATTTCTACGATTTTAAACAGAACCTACGCGAATTTCAAGTTCAAAAACAAGCCTATACAGGAAGATTGAACGGACGTTCCTAGTTAGCCGACAACAAAGATTCATGCGGAAATTTAAAAAAAACCGAACCGCGTTACGCAACCTGAGCACAGAGGTCACGCGATTATGCCAACTACAGGGCCGTGTTTCGATAAAATCTCTTATATAAAATTCCATAATAAGGTGTTACAGACTTCGTACAGTATGAGATACAAAAGGTACAATGACTCTGTAGAATTAGGGGACAAACGGTGAAGACGTAAATTGCAGGAGGGATGGGTAGAGTGGGGATAGGCGAATCTTGAGTCATCAGGCCTC
>CACRXP010000026.1:937698-954338 GCA_902702965.1 Spirometra erinaceieuropaei
GTTAACTCCGAGCAATTTGGAAAGAGCAACTGCTATTCGGTCTGTCGGTCGTTGAACAAAAGGTCTAGCTGGCTGAAGTCTACCCGAGTCTGACGACCACGGAACCCAGTGGACAGCGGTCATCTACAAAATGGCGAACATACAACATGGAGCTCACCAGAACGATTTCTGTCAACGATGACAGTTCAACCGCTGTGCGGCTGCTGGTTGGGTTCGAACTCGCGAGTCCGTAAGGCACAACGGAACAAGTGAGTTCCGTAAGAACGACCAGTGAGCGCCCCCTACCATTGTACATTCCCGATCGAAAACCGACAGGGCAACGGGTCCGTGGCTTAGTGGTTAAAGGCGTGGACTTCTAATAAAACAGGTCGCGAGTTCGAGCCTCGGGTGTGACACACTTCGGGGTTGGGTATGATTGGCCGACGACGGCTAATAAGCCAGAAATGGCCATTCCAGCCTCCCTTGTATTTGTCGGAAATGCCATTCTGCCTATATCATGCGCCGCTGTGCGGCTGCTGGTTGGGCTCGAGAGAGAGAGTCCATAAGGCACAACGGAAGGAGTGAGTTCCGTAGGAACGATCAGTGAGCGCCCCCTACCATAACGGACTTGCGTAGCATCTGCCGCGCTCTCTCCCCACTCACCCGCCAGAACGGAGGCGGGGTCGGACGCAGGGGCTGGCAAAGCTCGACAGCCGTTTTCGCATGTCACTCACAACTTGGCCCCTGCACAATGCGCCGGGTATTCACAGAATCAGGGGCGGCTCAGATCGCATCCGAGTGGGAGTATCATATAGACCACATTAAGCAGCCGTTGAGCCTGGTTCTGTGTCCTGAGCAGACCGGGTTATTCTATTAGTTCGCAGACTTTCAAGCCACGAAATTCGGTGCGTCGATACAGTGAGTTTTTTTATAGTGATGAATGCGCTGAAGTGTCGTGAGAATGGATTCACTAGAATCGACCTAACTCGCCACTTTCCACCTCACATGCACCGGTTCGCTGTGCGAGCCAGAGTCAGCTATCTGGTGCTGGTATCTGTCGCAAGTGGCTAGCGCGGCGTTGAGCCTGCGCCTAGGCGTGTCGCCAGGCTTTCATTATGTGATGCGCACACTCTGCGTGGCCTGATTAGTGCATGAGGTGCCGCGGACGGGCTCCCGTTATGGCCCAGCCCCGTGTGAGGGTCGTGCCGTCACAAGTACTGCTGCCGACAGTCATTATGACTACGTCTGGCGTCTTTGTTCAAGGCTTCCTTGCGTCAAGGTCATCCGCCCTTTGCGGAGAGCGGTTCCAGGCGCGCTGACCTGAAGCCACTCGAGCAAATTCAACTCGGACGCACGCGCGTCCACAGAGTCGCAGCTGCCAATACGCCACTTGAACCCCTTTGCGAACATGACACAAGCCAATCCAACGCCACCCCTCGGCAAATGTAACACACACACACGCACACACACCAATTGGACACCACTCCAGATTGCCCCACAAGCCTACAAAAGCAGCTGCCACTAATTACTCACTCTCAAGCATGACCGGATTCGGTCAGCACTAGCCCTGGCTTCGCCAGCAGCCCCTACCCCTGAGAGGACAACTCAGAGTTTTGTATACAATAAACCCCTTAATGTGGCGATATCAGTCTTTTCCTACAACACGGGATTTGGCTTGATGGTTGTAGCGCCCTGAGTACACTCTCTGTTTGGCTGCTAGGGTAGAAACAAACATCCTAGCGGACGCCACAAATTTGTAACGGACACTAACACCATTCACAGCAAGTCTCTTGTAGCAAATAGCGTCCAGCCAAAACAAAAACCGCAAGAAAGCTATCATTCGTTTGAAACCGGGCAGACGATCTCGGCATTAATTCCAAATTGTTGCAAAAGGGGTAACATACTTGGGCATCCTTCATGGAACCGAGATCGTCGGCAGTTCGTCCAAGAAGGGCCTCTGCTGTGTCCTGGAAGCAAGTGATCCACTGTTCACCACTAATGTCAGATATTTTTGCCTAAAAAACAAAACATTCTCTGAATCGCGGTCCGAGATTTCGGTAAGAGGGGGGAGGGGTTGGGGGGGGTCTAAGTATCAACGCACCATCAGAAGGAGCCTCCACTTGTAGCTGGGAGTTTCACGAGCGCATTTCTCACACCTGTAAAGACCGTTGCCCATGTCGATGACCTTCTTGTTGCAACCTTCGGTCGGACAGGCCTGATACATGAAGTTTTCCTTCTTCATGAAGGAGACCGTAGCCTGACAGAGCGAAAAAATAACGGAGGGCACATCAGGTCATTAGTACCGAAGCGGCAGCAGTAAATACTAGGACACAGTAAGGTGGGCGGAATAATAACTAGGCAAGTCAGCGAACACTGGCACTTATTTCAAACTGCAGTCGACAAAACCTGCATGCAATAGTAGTCGGGTAACGATACTTATAAGGAAAAGCAGAGGAAACATAAATAGAAGGTATGCTAGAGTAAAACGACAATACAAAAGCCTTTAGTGAAAGGTAGCAGCGAAACAAGCGGTCATGGAGCTGTAACCACGGTGTCACGCAGGCGCGTAGAGCTTCTCAATGAAATATTTTAAAGCTCAAACAAGTAGCTCCGACGTGAAAACCGTGAACCGCCACCAAATAAGTTTGCTTGTCAGCTCACTAGAGGGGACTCTCACGAACAATCTGAGCGACTGTTGGGGACTCGTCTGTACTCAAAATTCCCAAAGAAACCTCTTGGAAAGTGCTTATTTCAGGCATTACGATGCCCGCTAAGGCGTCTGCGGGAAGCAGTGCACCCCCCTGCCCAGGCTAGGTGATGCTAGCCAATAACATATTGGATGGGTTGGATGGCGGAATGTGCGAACGATCCTGGACCCTGGTTTTTACAGCTTGAAGACGCGAAGTCTTCATCAACACAATGCGGATCTCTGCTGTACTCATGAAATCAAGATCTCGGGGGGAGAATTAATTCCTACCAGGTTATATTAGAGCGACTCATGGGAGCTTTCTACTAGACACGACGTGGCGACCGCTTTCTCGCGACAAGCGCGCCATGCACCACTCACGTGGGAACCAGTTAACGACTGGATGGCTTCTCTACGACTGAAGGTGCACAGTACCACACTTTTGTCTTTCTCTGTAAGTCAACTTTAACTGCCAACCAGCCCGATAAAGAAGCCTACTCGCAACAACATGGAACTAAGGACTTCCTCGCCGCGATCAGCTGGGGACAGGAATGGCCAGACTGGACCAGGAGACCTCAGTCACCTTACTGGCCACTTCGGGTATCGTTTTTGGTGCAGCAATGGTGAACTAATGCGGAATCTTGCCGATCAGAACCGGCTAGTTGTCACCAACGCCTGCCTCTAGTATCAGAAACATTTACTGGCCTAGTACGGTCGATTAAACCGTCCACATCCCAGCCAGTTGAAGGCTCTGCAAATTAGTGCATAACAGCAGACTGATGCGCGGAGTCGAATTCACCCAAGGGCACTCCAATGACTAGATCAGCACAAAATCTCGGCCCCAGCAAGTCAACCTATATCCATACGGATTATTCGCTTCGCAAACTCCGTAAAGTGGACCATGTTGTAAACTCCATAGGCGGCATTAATAAACGGATACATACAACGTTATTTAAATAGAAAGTTCAGCTCTAAAGGCTCATAATAATAAACCTTTTTAAAACCGAGGCATATCCTTCGAGTATAAAACTTGAAAGACGTAATTCGCCACCAAATGGGTACGGGTAACAATATGTTTACCCATGTTTTATACAAAATACTTTAGAACTTACAAAAAAATCGAAATTCAATGAGAAAAATCCGAACTACTTATTTGGTCACTTTCACTGAATGCAGTTTATGTAGGCGGGTGGGAAGAAGCTCCTTCAAAAGCCGACATCCGGGCTTGACTGTAATGTCTCGAGTTTTAAGCTGCACGATAATCAATACTACAACCCCACTCAAGTAATCCTTTGTAATTGGAAATACATTTCAGAGTGCCGGTCAACATTTCATGAGATGAGCCAGCTACTGTATTAGCTGCAGATCGTCAGTCGTCGCCTGGGCATAATTGCCGTCTCTCACATCAGACTTTCAATATCGCAACAGGTCAAACGGCAGGTACCTCAGGAATCGGAAATGAGAGAGGAATTCCGCACGAGAGCCGAGGCAAGTCTTTGAGCCAGCATTTTGGGTTAAATGCATAAAAAAAAACAGGAGAAAGAGGACCGACTGGGAATGGAGGTTTTCATCATATAGCAGGGTTGAGCACAGAAGCGGAGGGAGTCAATATGCCTAACCACACCTAGGTCTGAGGCCACATGTTTGGCCGATAACAACTTCCTTCCTGAGACGGCTATAGTGAACAGAGTCCGGTGAGCGGGTGTTTTCTGGGGCGAAGACGACCCCGTCACTAATGTGTTAATGCCCCATAACCTGGGCGGTGATTTCCAAACGTCGATGATGGGGACAGTGTGCAACACGCGTTACACGGAGGCTTCATGCCACGTTAGTCCTTTCACTCAATCTTATCAGCTCACAAGCCGACTGGTTTGGAATTGATACAAGGAGTGAAGTTGTTCCAGCCCGTATACAAAGCTTAGTCTCCTCATAAGAGATCAAATTAACTGCTGAACCAGTAGGACATGCAAATTGTCGTTGTTTGGAAGGCTGCTCCGACTGAGGAGATAACTCAGTCACACTAAGGACCAAGCTGTCCTTGCTTGCTTGTATGAGGATAGAGCCCTCTGTTCTAAAAATTGGTGCGTTTAGAGTCAGGTTGTGTAAACGTAGCTTCAGAGCTGTGAGTTAGTGCAACCATCTTGACGACGACTCTTAGGTACAGCAATAGAGGGTGACGTAGAAGCTACGCAAGTCAACACTACTACTCACAGATCCATGCACAAGGCACTACCGCGTCATCACCAACGCAGTGGTGGTCCTCGAGACATTGCAAAATCTCCACCTCCAAAAGGCCGGGTAGCATGTCTTAGCACACATGATAGTCACGTGCAGGCGTCGTACGTACACAATGAAAGTCAAAAAGGCTGGTGCAGTACTTTACCTTGCATGTGAAGTAGTCACCCTTGGGATTGGTGCCGACGCCAGAGGCAGAACAGTCGGAGAGGAGGTTAAGACCGCGGCCTCCTGACAAACCATCAGCACCGCCGGGCCCGCCCATTTCGCCTCGGTAGGTCTCAAAGTTGGCCAATCGACCTTCTCGCTCGTACCAGCCCTTGAGACGAAGCGCCTCGGGTATATTGGTAGGAGCAATCACGAGGGAGGACTGCGCAGTGGTTGACAGCGATCTACCTGCACGCGGTGGAAAATGAGATTTGAGCACACGTAGTTGGAGGCACAAATGGCGAAGGGATGCTCATGGCGGGTGACCTCAGACTTACCATTAAAGTCGGAAATCTTGGCGGACTTGATAACCACCGCGGGATTTGTAGAACCGTCAAATTCTACTGCCTCGTTGCCCCAAAGTGTCAGGCGGACTAGGCAGCCTGAGGTGTCCACTAGGCCGACATCCCGCTTTTGCAACTCACGTTGTGATGCCTTTGCGGTTATTGACTGCAATTCTCCTGTTTCGTGTGCGATGCCAACAACATCTACAAGTACAAATACACATGGACGCCTTCGTAAAGTGCCATCCAACGCCTGAAGGTTGAATATGTGAGGGATGTGGGGCGTTAGAACATTGCTGTGTTACGGCCTGGAGAAAAGGTTCAATAGATAGTTTTAATATTTCACGAAAAGTCAGCAATCTAATTGCAAGAATCCCCGTGAATTGTTCAAGGATTCTGGATTCCCAAGAGCAAATATGAAATCGACAATTAGGCTCGAAATGCAGAAGGACCAGAACCACCGAAGCCAGACAATATAAATGAGGGGCCTTAAAGGAATACAATGCACTAAGTTATGCCGAATGGTGAAAGTTAGGTTTCCAACGAGGTTTTCTCCAGTTTAACAGATAGCAAATGAAGCAGTGAAGGATGTGAGACGAGCCTGCGATAAGGAAGAGATTACAGGCCGGTGGCCTAAGTGGGCAGACGACGACATGTGGGATTTGTAAGATTTTCAACCTAAATACTGCAGTGGTAAAGGGAAAGTTGGCAAAAACCGGAGTTCGCAATCGTCCGACAAACAGTGTAGACTACTAGGAATCGGTGTTATTGTTGATCTTGTGTTGTTTTGTGTGACATTCTCGAAAAAGATAAGCTGAAGCAGATAGGGCCGCGAATACGAGTTTAATATTATTCTACATTAGCCTCCAACCAAGTCCCTCCTGTCATCTGCGTCGATGTCGCCGGAGAAGCCGTTCTTCGGGTAAGCCCGTACTTTTAGAAATGACAATGGCGATACACAGAAGTTGATAGTATTAGTGTTCCGCAGTTCACATACAGCGGATGCAAAGGCCTGAATGGGTATTGGATTACAAGCACATTTTTGAATGTGTAGACATTATCTCCGTTCATGCCAGAAACATAGGCTCATCTTCTTACAAAACGCAAACGTGATCGCAGGTATGCGTCACTCAAAGGGTATACCCCGGCAAAACTTCCTGAAATCGTTTCTCCGTCACATTTAACCGAGGTTTTACTTATTGCTATCAGACCACTGATGGTCATGTGCCTTAAAATAGTGGGGCAATTAAAAAAACTCGCATTTTGTTTATTAGTCTATGTCAGTCATCCACGTTTCAGCAGGCAATCGGAATCTTGAGAACATTTATCAAGACCGATTTTTGCATTCACGGTGACACTGGTTGCGTCCTACCATTTAGGCCGGACGGTGGCAGACCTACGAGCGCAGACCCTTCGATGGGAGACCGCATGGCTGCTTTTATCCTCTTAACCTAGGTGTTTGATTGACCACCTCCACGCCGTTGACAGTTAAGGCGGGGCTATGGCTAGATGGCACACGGTTTCACCTTCAGGCCAGCACAACAAATAGTCGAGTAAAAAATGTGTATTTGAAGGCTTTTTCGGACTAGTGTTAAGACAGCTTGGTTGCAACCAGTGATGACGGTCTGCCTTTACAACGAGAGTGCCTCTGGTCGGTCAGACGTTAATTCGAGTGCTTCAAACTGAATACTCTCAAGACACCAAACAGAAACATCAGCTTTATCTTAATGGTATCCAGCATTGCCACGGGGAAGGACAAACTCGCAGGCTGGCCCCATAGAAGGTGTGGATGCATTACCAGAGACAATACGCCAAGCAAGTCCTTTTCCTTATGCTTAACAGCAGTCTCCACGATGTTCTACTCTCCACTGTTTTGCTGGCGCCGAACTATGAAGACCTATAGGATGTGATCTAGGTTGGACAACAAGCTTCTCTGTGTGGTAAAAAAGACTTCGTCGCAAGTGAGATAATCTGCATTCACGAATGAAGGCCAAATTTCGAGTTCTAGGTGTATTCATAAATGAAGAAGGGTCGAGCACCGGAACACTTCGTTTATTGTCCTGAGCTGGTGACGATGGATTCCTGCACGAGTCTGAAAGCTCAGGACAATAAACAAAGTGTTCCGGTGCTCGACTCTTCTTCTTCAGTCTGCATGCACTCCGACATCGCGTGGGTATCTCGAACTCTCCAATAATTACGGTCACAGCAGATTGGGGACAATGACTGTCAATCAATCAATGGTTGAGTACTACTGTGTGTGACATGAAGGGCAGTTAGCTCAAAATTTGCCTCGGCATGGTCCCGGTATTCGACTTCTAAAGATGAAACAGATAATGGGACCAGGGTAGACTTTCCAAATGACTGTTTTTTAATTGCAAAACACGGATTAACTGATAGGCAACTTGCAAAAATATTTATGCTAGCACATAATGCGTGAATGACACAAACTCTGGCGGCAACATGGGATGAGCACAGAGAAGACAAGTAATAATCATAGGAAAGACTTACCCACAAAGTCACCAGGATTACAGGAGTCCAGCTTTCCAATTTCCACGAAGTTGAACTTCGTCTCCGGCACGTCTGCTTCGTCGCCATCTTCGCACGGCGTAATTTGCGTATCACTGTTAAGCGTCATCTCATAATCGTTGTTGGTGGTGTTGTATTGTTTGTTGGCAGGCTTTAGAGTGGCCTTGCTGATGTAGTAAACCTTGTGGACCTGAAAATAAACTGAGGGCATCTGATGTCCGACCACACTGGAAACCTATGCTCATATGTTTAAAGCAGCAATGAAAGGGAGAACTTGACTTATTGGTGAGTACAAAGGAACCTGTAGACAAAAACGTCCATGTAGAGATGCAGTCGAGGTACCTTGACTAACTAATGAAATCGGTGTAAATTGTACCTGCAAGAGCCCCAAAGTAGCATTCCAAAAGGTATATAGCCTAAATCGTCGTCTTGAGACGCAACAAATCTTGAATTAGATGAGTAAAACCGAAACAATCCTTCAAATCTGAATGGATCATTATCTAAGTACAATTAGAGCCGGGTAATCAACCTTGTTATATCTCACCAGGGAGTGAGACGATGATTTCCGCAGATAAGATCCAATAAACACCTGTTATTTCTGTAAAACACAAGCCAGGTCCAATAAATAGTAAAAATGCGAAAAAATGGTCTAACTGTCACTAAAAACAAACTACTGGAGTGACAACCGGGACCTCAGCAGGATTAAAATTATGAATTGGAACTACATCGTCAGCAAAGTCTATGAAAGGGTAGAAAGACCAGGTGCAACATTTTCAAATGTCAGTTTTGTTTGATTCGTGGAGAGTACACAGAATAGGATTTTTCCAAAAGTTAAAAACACTTTGCGGTTACGTGGACAGGGATTAAATGTATAATGCACCTTCGAAACGGAAAACCGCGAAGGTGATTTTCGAGAGGCCTGTATGCGACCCAGAGAAAGGCGAATCCCCATCCACTCACCTCGATAAGATCATAAAACTTGTCGACTTCAGCATTAAATGCAGTTGCTCGGATTTCCCCACTTTCATCCAGAAGGGTGAAGCTAAATAGTTTCCCCTCACGACCATTTTTGTTCCATGTTCTAATAGTGGCCTTCTGAGATACGCGTGCACGAATCGTCCAGCGACTCTGGTAGGGATTAAGACTCTGAATTGAAAAGATGCGACTGCTGGCAGATCCTGGGGTACCAGGTGTAGAGGGAGCGAAGGGCGCAGATGATTTGGGAGGCGTCTTAGGGGCTTCCGGTACGCTGGTCTTGACACTGGATGTCCCAACATTTGTAGGGACTTGCTTGAACGGTGCTCCTGCTAAGAAATTAGCGGAGAAAAATGCAAACGTCTGTGGGAGTGACAGAGACCAAAAGAAAAACGAATGCAGGGAACGACCACAATATGATAAGACAAACAACTAAAGGGGTTGTCAGCAGACACCTTAGAAGCGGGAATAAAGCGAAGTGCAGGCAAGCACTGGTTAAAATGAAACAGTCCAAAATGGACACATTTATGCTCAGTCGTGGTGATTTAAAAGGCAAGAGGGTGGACGACAAGTGAAGAAATTATTTGCAAGTAGAAGCAGCCAATCGACCGGCGACGTGCACAGGATGTGATCGCTAGTAGCGCTCTCAAGCAACATACTCGAGGTCCACCACGCCATCTAGTGTCACGTATATCTCAACCCACCACTGAACGGAATGGATTAAGTTTGTACACTTCGGCAGTCCCACAGCCGAAGTGAGCGGGCGTCCAAGAAGAATGGGCAACCTTCACTGTAAATCATGTGGTGGTAAGGGGCAAGCCCACAACGTTGCGCACGGGGCAAGTAAACAGCATAAGAGGCAGGGAGTGCTGACAAAGACAGAGGAGACTAGGATAGCCATTCTACGGTTTATTAGCCGTCGTCAATCAGTCGTACATAACCCCAGGTTTTGCAAGACCAGAGATCCATGCTCGCGTTTTTGGTTATCGAGCGCCGTTAAGCCCAACGCTATAACATCAAACCACGGGCTCGTCCTACCTGTTGCTATCGGGGCTTCCTGTTTCATATACTACTGGTCGCTGACCGACTGTCTGCGAGAACTCTGGATAGAATTCCCATGCAAAATTGGGCGAGCATGTCCCGTAACCCGATCGGCGAACGTACTTCCGACATCATAAACACCATGGTTCGCAATGTGTCCCCACGACATCAACGCAATAATGATCAGAACGAACTCTGAGGACCGGTAGGGTTCAATAAGGGTACAAAATCCATAGAAAAGTGGAGGAATATGACGGAATGTAGACCGCGTGTGGGTCAGTTTTGAAATCATGGCCGTCCGCAGGCTGTCTGTATGAGGCGTCATGAGCAAGATGGAATACACGAGAACGAATGCAGGGTAGGAACTCGTCACACCGTGTAAATAGCTGGACACGAAGCCGAATGTCCAGATTGACGGATACTGGTGTCTGGAAGCTAACTGATATCTAAAAAACGCAGCGAGGTTGAGATGAAAGGGAACCTTTAACATGTTGGCAATCAATGCCAACACGCCCAGTTCCACTAGTGTGGTCTTAGGGTTGTTAAGGTCTATGCCATGGGCCACTCAACTGGTCAGCAGTTAACATACCACTGCCTATACAGGCACGTGTCATGCTCGAGAAGGGCAACAAAAAGCATTACCGGGACAATATCCAAATTCAGACGCATGCTACATCAAAAACGCTCGAGAAAAAACTGGAAACATCCCCGTCTTAAAAGTACGAATACGAAGGTTCAAACGCGATCGTTGCTTAAGGCACTGTATGTTCCCGATGTATGCACGTACAAACTGAATCCGTCGAGTCATTGTCCACGCCGAGTATCTCAGCATCCAAAACGATCACAACGTACCTAATTGAATAAAAGTGTAAAAGCAAAAGTACAGACTTGTCTTTTTGGACGTTGTTACAAACATATTTCTTCACGCGAATGACACTGTTGACAACGAGTTCTTCATTCTCGATAAGGTGGTTGAGCTGTGTAGCCAACATTGCGACTAAAAGTAACATCAGGTAATGTTGCATACATGAATGGGTTTTAACTCCATCGCTTAGCAACAAACGATATCTATTCTGCCCTGGAGTATTGCCTGGGACGTTTTTAAACCCCTGGAGCAGAGCTCGAGTACATGATACTACTTACAATAACTTTGAGAACTGGATCGGCGACTGTCTGCCCGGAATTGATGCGCTGCGTAATAAAAGTTAATTTATGCACTAATTTGCACATACGTCAATAGCTCCAGCGGTCAGAGGGAGCATGTCTGGTCTTAAGAAGATCAAGATTAAAAATTCCCAGAGGGTCGAATACTTGCTGAGATTGTCCACTGACTCATATAAACAAAACGCACTCGATTCCAGGATTCTCAAAGTCCGATGTCGTCAGGCCTCCATATTCCGAGTGTCAAGGTTATTTTGGTTATTAACCATCCATATTTAAGGGCCACTTTTCGTTACCTTTGCAGCGTCTGTAGCTTAGACAGCCGGTCAGAATGCCTCTGCCAAGCATAAGTAATGCATTAACGTGACGGCAGAATTAGACTAGAAGTGAGCATAAATCTGTATAAATGGTCGACAATAAATATAATGCCGTCAGGACGCTGTAGGAATATGGACCAGGAGCCAATTAGTACCCTACTCTCGATCAGACATGCATTTAAAATATTTCCTGTCGAACTCCTTCGAAGACATCTAGGCGTCTTTGCTGAACGCCAATTGGAATTTGAAATACCAGCAGCTTAACCCTAGATGAAGAGGGGTACTGACCCGCTCGAACAAGTGCAATGCAAAGTAACGACGATAGTTAACGGCCTAAGGCATTTTTCGTATCAGGAGAGGCTGAAATTGCTTGATTTATTCCCTCTATTTTGTAGACAACTAAACTGCTATGCATACTAGACACTCAGGATGTACCGTGGCCAAGGTTACTCACTGAAATCGGAGGACTTCTTTAAAGTTCGTCCATAAAAACTTATTATGCGGTCATCCTTACGAAGTAGTGAACGAACGCCCGCAGCTAGGCCGTAGGAGGTTTTCATTCAAACAGCAGGCTGCCCGACGATGGAACTCGATAACAAGTGAGATGGTCACGGCCGACACAGTTCGCATGTTTAAAAGATAACCTACTGTCGTAATTTTCGACAGAGACCGACTTTTACAGCATGACTTCTTTGAAGTTTTGTCATACACAATCTTTCCACATTGTCTCACAGTGAACAGAAGCGATTCCTTATTATTAATGTTGTATTGTGTACAGATCTCATTCTAAATTCTTGTAAGTTTATTTGAGTGTGAATATGTGGAATTATTGTACATAAATATGGTTATCAAGGGTTCTGCCTGTAACCCTTCAAATGCATACCGAAGCTTGGGGCCAAAGTCTCGAAAGCTGAGGGTTTGTTGGATAAAGGCAGATATTAAGACCCTCAGGAATCAAGCAGAGTATCCGAATAGCATTGATATTGTACGTTTAGAGAAATCCACCCGACGAGTGCAGAGTTAAGGCACAACAACGCGTCCTTACTATACTACTGGCAGTCAAAGCCGCAATTAGAAAAACGACAAGAATGTTTCTGCAGGCTTCAGATTGCTCGCTGAATGAGGCCTATAATTGTATTTGATACCGCAGTTGGGTCTGATCGTATTTTTACGGTTGTATTTTAATGGTTGGTCATAGACCACCGGCGGTGATTTCGTCTTAAAATACCGCCGAGGAAGGTCTTCCAGATAGGTCGCTTAAAAGGGTTGGTGTTTTATGATCTTGCTCTTTGCGCCCGTTCGTCTGTGTAGTCATTGACACATTCCACGATTTCAAAATAGGTAATGTTAGGAGTAGGGCAAGTTGGACTGGTGTGAACTGTCATTTGAGAAGACCGGTACGAGCCGCGCATTGACAAATAGTAATTGAGCCCCCTCTTTTTTTATGCCGACTGGTATGTCCAAATTAATTCCACCACCCTACAATTCACTGGTGGTAAAAAGTGGTGAATGGCCTCCCAAGATTTAATATTTTTTCCTTAAACGCACCTAACGTGGGCAAGGCACAGGATGGTAATTTTGTGCATTTTTCAACTTCCAGGGGTCCCAGTAGCTCAAGGCGACTGTATCGTTTAGTCCCTTTAATTTCTGGCTCCCGTGTTCGTTGCTGGTTCGTCGCTATATCATGCTGACATAAGTCTTGGATGTTCGCGGCCGGGAGTCTTCGTCAAAACGTTTGGTGGGAAAGGTGTTCATCGGTGTTTTATAGACCTGCCAGTACAAAAACATAAGTTCGCATCTTTGGCACTAGAAGACAATCTTCACTTTTCGTCCATGTCGATAAGGGGGGAATTACTAGGACTGAATCCTGCTAAATAATCTGGTCCAGATGGTATTCATTCACTTGCCCTCTGAGTACGGATTGGTGTCTGTGGTTTTCAAAAGTCTAAAGACGATGGCGAACAGCCGGAGGGATGGAAAACTGCCTTTATTTCTCTATCTAAAGGAGAGGGTCCAGGCTGGAGTTTGAAAATTCTCGTCCCGTTAGTTTAGCATGCATCTTGTGCCATGCCATGGAGCGGCTTATCAGGAGGAATTAAACGAGTAGAGAAACCTATCACGTACTGCCCGGTACGGATATCGTTGAGGTAACTGATGACTAACAGAAAAGTTCACTCGCAAAAAATAGGCAAAAGCGACAGGTCAGGGTAGTCCAGTGGACGTCACCTTCTTCGAATTCAGAAACGCTCTTGACATCGTGCCTCTTGGACGACTCCCACAGAAAATTTGGACTATGGAATCTGGGGCAGTATTTTAGTGGACTAAAAGGTTCTTTCCATGCAGGCTGTCAAAAGTAACTGTTGATATCATACCATCCTTATGAGAATCAGTATAACTCGGTGCGCCACAAGGTTGATTCTAACGCCCCCTCCTCTTCTTCGTCCATGTTGGCGGCTGTACTGAAGATCTTGATTGCGATGTCATCAGCTTTGTGGATGACATGAAATCTGGAAGGCAATAAGATTTGCTGACGACACGCAGAGACTGTGACAAACTGGCTGCATGTCCACTGATTGGCTTCTAACGTTTAGTATATCCGAATGTGTAGTCTTACGTTTGGGAGCTGGTTGGAGACATTCCCCAAAACACCAGTAGTGCACAAATGGAATTCCGCTAAAACAGGTGAATACCCACAAAGATTTAGGTACCTGAGCAAGTTCAAACTTGCTGCACTCCCAACACCGCAAAAGAGCCGTCCAAAATGCAACGAGCACCGTATACTCGACTTAATTTGCTTTCGTAGTCTTCCCTCCTGAACCATTCGTACGGACCTTTGGTACCTTTGCCAGACCAAATTTGGAATACGGAATGTCTGCATGGATGCCTTGAATGAGGAAAGAAAGTGACCTCAGCGAGTAGGTCAACGATGGGCGACAAAACTGTTGGACGGTCTTAGGACTCTGTCATATCCTCAAAGACTAATAAAGTTGATCCTGTTTTTCAATCCTATAAACAAACAAAGTACAGGCTGTTCTTGACATCCAACATCATCCGCAGGCATGATTCGTAAATCAATCCAAGAGAATTCTTCGAGTTCACCAACATGAGTTAATTAAATGATTATCGATATAAAATCAAACACGAACGCTCGCGCCTAGACCAACGGAAGTCTTCTTTCATTGAATGGATAGTTCGCTCGTGGCACTAACTGGTTGTAGAAACGGTGACATCCGATGCTATTTTTGAGTTCAAAAGAGAGCTGTTTTTGTCTGGTTTGTAATTACCGACCGGTCTCGCTGCAGAACTACCGACGGCCAGCCATGAACTTAGCATTCTGCTTTCAATTTTATGTAGCACATTACTGTAGTTTTAAAATAAGGTGTTTCATTGAGCCCTACAAGTGACTGTTTTTATGCTGACTGTATGTGAGTGAACTTATAATCTTCAATATGCATGAATAGGGTTATCAAGGACACAACTCTTAGCTCTCAAACACATACATACATAACCGGCTGTCGACTAAGTAGGATGTATGAGGCAGGGGACTGTTTGCCCACGTCTTCCCACATAATAGATAGATAGATAATTTTTATTAAAGACCCGTCGGGGTCCCATCAAAGCAACTTAAAATAAATTTGCATGCAAGTTTTAGACGAGGTAGGCCGAATCTTTACAAAAGGCAATTCTTAGTTTCTGAATTAGAAGTCCATTGAGAAACATGATGATTGAGGGGTGAAAAAAAAACTCCTTAAAAAAAGTTAAAAATGATTGGATTAATTTTACAGGAGAAAAAAACCCCTCCATAAAAATAATAACAGAAAAAAGCGAACAGGACTGGCCTGTAGGTGGCGGTATATAACGGAATGTTGTCGGTCCTCTTCAGGGTAGCAATAAATGTCAGCCTTGATGGGTACGAATGTGGGTCAGACAGGACTGGCTTGCAAATGGCATTGTATACGGGATTCACAATTGAGATCGTCTGGGCCTGATTGGTACGCCGCGTCAAAGAAGCCAGACGAGAGGAACCGAGATATCGATCGGCCACAGCACGCTTCGAGCTCAGCCGAGCAGTGAGGAAGGGAGGTACGACCGAACTACTAGTAGACAGTGAATACTGAGGGTTCCGCCGTGAGCGTCGACAGACCGCATGAGGTCGGAATGCGGGAGATGACATTAAAAACCGCGAAAATTGTCGCTATGGGGGGGGGGAAGGATAGCGATGGATTTAGAAACCAATTCAAAACAGGGGTTTCTAATGATATAATTAAGAGTTACCACTTAATCTACCACTTATTCCCAGGAGGACCCTTCTCGAAGTCAAGAATCTGAGTGTTCGGGAATGAGACCGTTAACAGTGCCTTTATGCTTTCCGGTGTAAGATTTTTGCGTAATTTCGACCTGAATACCAGTAAATTAGGCGATAATCTAATTTCGGTTGGAAGATTATTCCAAAGGAAGGCATATTTGGAAGCAAAGAAGAGGGAGCGCTTAGATGTAGTACAAAGAGGCGGCGGAATCACCATGCAGGAGCATGTACATAAATGGTTAATTCAAATCATATCCACCTTTACAAAAGCTTACCTTACAAGAAAGTGAGGACAGTGTTCTTCAAGTACACTAATTAACAGATTTTATCCGCCGTTGCTGGCTGCGGATCAGACCCCTTAGCTCTGATAACGCTTGACGTATTTTTCGCTCAAATTTCAAGACTTCAAATGCTATTTCCCCGAGCCTACTAGATAAACAAATAGTTTTTATCTGGGCACCCCGAAGGTCGCTTTCATCACAAAAATAAGGGCAGTTCATTTGTTTAGCTCACAGAAAACCATGCCGCCTTCACGGCGACAGCTAAATGGATAGAATAATGTCCTTGGTAGAGTAATACAAAAGAGAAGAAGCGTGCGTCGCGAACTTCCACACCCTGCATACCACCGTGCATGGAGATCATTAACTAAATTTACCAGTCATCTGCGTCTCGATACTTTTCCAGCCGACTGTTCACGCACACTTTTGAGCTGGGACCATTTGAAACTAGACAGAACCGAATATATGGCGAAACGATGTGGAACGGGAAGCTGGACGAGTGGGATGGGAGGACATCATGGGGGAAATTGTAGTGAAACGGAAAAATCGCTAAAAAGGCTTTGGGTTGGAATTAGTGGAATAGCTTCACGTCTTTCGAAGTAAAGTTATGGCAACTTTGGGAGATCCTCCATTGATGACGATACG
>CACRXP010000026.1:958547-1015251 GCA_902702965.1 Spirometra erinaceieuropaei
GAGTCTGAGTCAGAAGAGGCAGATTGCGGATCGCATCGCCACCCCCAGTGGTTCGTTCTGGAGTGGTTCTGGAACGCAAGAATCCCGAGGAGGGCTGTGAGCTGACCCGGACTCTGCTGGCAGACAGTAGTCCTGGTCTAGTGCGTCTACTCGCTGGGAGACGGCTAATCGCTGTCGGGGGCTCTACCGGTCCGGATCGATTAGTTCTTGTTGTCCCTGCGGTCCCATTTTCTGTACTGAAGTTTCGCTGAGGATAGACAGTATTGCGTAGGGGACGGAGGTTACGCGGTGCCGTCAGGGGTGGGGAGTAGTCGGGCTGGTTGGGGACAGTCCGGTCAAGGCTACCGACCTCTGCGGTCTCATTTGGCCAGGGGGTATCGTCCCCCAAACGTGAGAACGACCCATTCCCACCGACTGAGATTGCTGACTGGCCAATCTGCGCCTCCTGAGGGGGGTTCCGCGTGATCAGGGCGCGGTTACGCAGTCGGCTGACCTCACTTTCACTTGCTTGAACCAGGGAATGGGAAGGAGAGATGGGCAAATGTGAGGGCGAAGAGAGCTCGTCACAGGCCTCTGGACTATCGTTCAGGCATGCGGCTTTGACGAGAGCCGGAAACGTCGGCGACGGCGACTTGCCCTGTAACCTCTCCATCAAGCTGTTTGAGAAGAGCTTCAGCTCTTTGGGTTCGTAGTAGCGATGCATGTGCGTGGCGTACTCGCGCAGAAAGCCGAGCCAGTTGCAACTGTCGTGACGACACTTCACTCGCTTACTTCTAATACGTTCATTAACCTAAAAAGGACAGGCAAGTACTAAACGCAACAGAGGTCCTAGGTCGATAGTATGCGAACAAAAAAAGACTGTCGGTCATTGGTACCAACGAAAACAGGGGAGAATGAGATCGCTATTTCTGCCTCATAAGTGGCCATCGACTATTCGGGATCTAATCCAAAATTTTGGTAATTCAGGCTTCCGATTTAGAACTCCAATCAGCCTGCAGCCCACAAACCCGGTCGTGCTGCGGAAAATGACCAAGGAATTAAATCGGTCCGGTCGTTCAGAGAATAGTCTTAACAATGGTAGAGGGGAGTTCACTGATCGCGATGCGGAACTCATCTGTCCCCTTGTGCCTTGGATCTCTCTCTCTCGAGCCACGCCAACGGCCGCACATCGGCACTTGATATAGGCAGAATAGCATTACGGAAAAAGGCAAGGGGGACTGGTATGGCCGACTGTATATACCCGATGCCAACCGACTGGATAGCGAGCCCGCGGCTCAGTGGTCATGGGCGTTGGACTTCTAGCCAAGAGGCTGCGGGATCGACCTCCAGGTATTCCACATCCCGGGGTCGGGTATGGCTGGCTGACGGCGGCTAACAAGCCGGAAATGTTCATTTCGGTCTCCCTTGTCGTTGTCCGTAATTCTGTCCTGCAGTCGTCCTAATGCTGGGTATTTGCAAGCCAGTCAGTTGGCCAGCAATTCTTAAGGTTGCTTTATCGTTACCCAGTTTACGAGGATTTAAGTTTTAAAGTCAGTAAACATGCCATTACGCCTCCTTAAAATTCGGAATGTAACACCACCGAGTCTACTTCTCCGTATGCTTTTTTTGAAATATGGCGCGGATTGTTTTTTGGCCAAGGTATGTCAAATTAATCAAAATGCATGTTGTCAAGGAGATATTTCATGGAAACATATTCACACCCAAGACTGTAAAAATGCAAACAAAACAATTAGCACGTATGATTTACAGTCTTAATAAACCTACGATACCAGAAGTTCTTCGAAAAACCGTGAACTTGCAAATTTTTCAGAGCGTATTTAAATCAGAATTGAAGATTTTACTGATCAAGTTATCCCTGTTTCTCCTAGATTTACCGTCACTTTTTAACCAGTAAATTGTGTAAACATACAAAAACTGTATAAAATATGCACTGCTGAAACGTAAGTTTTGTTAAATGGGGCTCCCGGCTGATAAAAATAAGCATGCCATAGAGTGAAAAATAAACAGATTGTGTTTTATGTTTGTGGGCATTGGGACTCAACGCAGACATGATTTTTCTGTCTGAAAGCACGCTCAGCTGCGGGCTTAAGGTGTTTTGGCCGCGGCAACTGGTTTCAAAAAAGTTATAGGTGAGTCCTCTTTCGTGACGGTGTGGCAGTCTGCTCCTGTTGGTGGGGGTGCGGCCGCTTACGCATGCCGCTTCCAGTCTGCCCCACGCGTTTTCTCAGTCGGTTGACGGGGCCGTGAAGACTTGGCGACAATGTGGACACGGCTTGGAACCAATCGACGCTGTGCCTTTCGCCGATTGGTTGCAGACGAACAAGACTCAGGCTCACGTTCGTGACGGGAGCACAGAACCTCAACTCGGCTGGTGAGAACGCTTGCTGCAGCTGTTTGTTGAACTGTCTATACACTGTCTCGCCCCAGTAAAGGCTGTCTAACCTCATCTGCCTTCTCTGATTTGTGACTTGGGATAAGTGAAGAAGAAGAAGAGTCGAGCGACGAAACACTTCGTCTATTGTCCTGAGCTTTCAGACTCATACAGGAGTCCATCGTCAGAGGTAGTAATAGCAGCAAAACAAGCGACAGTTATAAGGCATGTAGGCCAATCATCGACCGACGGCGCAAGACTGGAGGTGACTACGCAGGGCTCTGTACGCCGGTGCCAGATCGATAAATCGATCGACCGAGTTCTCATCCGAGGCCCAGGCTTCAATCAATTCTCCGCCTGTTTTTTCTCCCGCGTGGGCGACTATTTTGGTGGCTGCGAAGTTAAACTCGTGACCCATTGTGACTTGGGAACCTCGACAACATTCACAATTACTTTTTGACGGATATTGTGATCCTCACCTCTGGTCTTTATTTACAGAGCATGGACAGAACTTATCCGACTCAAAGCCTAATCATTTAAGGGATCATTAATAACGCTGTCTGTTTTTTCTCGAGAACTCTTCCCAACTAGCCGAATGACTGCGCTTTTATCAGATGCAAAGCGATCACGTGCTTTTGAGCGGCCGTCAAATCGAACCGAAAACGTACTGGTTTTATAAAGATCGGACGCATAAAAACCTTTCGTGCTTGCTACGAATCACCAGCGCTTCTTGATTTCTTTCTGATAAGGATATACTATTGAACTATGTGGCGATTTGAACATCTGACCTGCGGCCGGAATCAAATTCGGTTTATGAGTATAAATGTCGACAACTGTCGCATGGGATGAGCTGACGTCGCATTCGCACTGAGGAACTCAACTCACTTTTACTGCCAGAAATAATCATGAACCGGTGATTTTCATTCATCAACATCCTTTATCACATCCTAAACCATTTTAACCTGACTTAACAGATGTTTAATTATCACTGACAATCTTGGCACCAGTCTTTGTAAAGTAATTTGAGAGAGGGACGATTTGACGAAATGTTAGATTCCTATTGGTCCTAAGCTGATCGCTTGCTACCCAATGGGCGCAGTGCACAGGAAGACTAACTGGCAACCACGAACAGAGCAGAAGCGAGAGTCACATGGCAAAAACCAAGCCGAGATTAATTCTCACTTGCAGAGACAACTGCTAAGACCATTCGGTTACGACAGGCGAGCCAACACGAACACTAACATTGCGACAACTACGACGGTCACAAAGGTCACGCGAGACCGCCAGTGGTCGGCTGTGGAGAAACCGAAGCGAGTACTCAACAAGTAACAGTTAGGTCAAAGGTTAAAGCTCACGCGTTCGATACAGACATCAAGGACAGCAGAACGCCGGGCTTAACGCGTTCGAATCCCATGTCCTGCAGACCTGGGGTTTGGCCTGGCTGGCTGACGATTACTCATACGTCAGAAATGAAATGTCCAGCTCCTCTTGCCTTTATCGCCGCTCCTGCCCGTCTTAAAATGCGATTATTGTAAGTGGTTGCGAAGATGCACAGTGAAAGGTCTCCGTGCCTCAGCATGTGAACTATCACGGGGCTAGTTTTTTTTCCTAAAGCTCTCCTTCCTACTTGTAAACCCATTTAGTGATCCCGGTTCGCCTTTCGTAAGCTTAGGTGTCTTCGAAAACCTCCTGTACTTAAGATAATCTGGAGATAAAGACACTGAGCGAAATGGTCAGTTAGGTCCAGAAGGCGAAAGGACACTTCAGGATGATGGGGCCAGTTACATGTGCGCACTTTTCAGCACCTGTGAATACCGTTGAATGCAGCTTGTGATAGTATGGTCCAAACAGCCATCAATTGCTTATGAACTCGAAGAACTTGTAAAATCTCACTAACGCATATAAGGCATAAAGATCGTTTGCTCTGAAGCGCGGCATGGGCTTCTTCACTCCGAACTATCGATAGCTAATATCCCTATGGCTATCACCAGAAGTACCGAGACGGGTGTTAGTTTGGGTATCCAACGTTTTCCGTGTGTTTTCTGATGTGCATTCTAGTTTTTCAATGCCTGGATTTTTCGATTTGCCCAAAAGTTAATGGGCAGGCATGAATTTGTATATATTTGCTTCGGAAAGCCTATTGACCGCTGTGCGCCTATTCCTGAGGGAATAAATATCCGACCTGTAGTTACAGAGAATGGCCGGCGGCGAGACACTGATGAACGTCGGTTCGATAAATTGTTTATGACCCATCTGACAGACTCAAGTGGTGGACCACCTACGCCAGATGTGTCTGTGTGTATGTTTGTATTTTGGGTCCCAGCTGCTGGTCAGGGGTATAATTGGCTGTATGAATGCAAAATAGACCTGAAACAGTATTGCATCAATCTGTCCACATTATCTACTATCCCTCCTCGCTTGTATATATGCACATATATGCATATATACTGGAGTGACCATTCCTGGCTTATTAGCTGTCGTAAGCCAGCCATACCCAACCCCTAGGTGTGGAACAACTAAGGCTTGATTCCGCGTCCTATTGGTTAGAAGTCAAACGCCTTAACCACCGAGTCACGGGCTCGTTGTCCTGTTGGTTCCTGAGCAAAAGACCCACCACAGAAGGAGCAGCATACAAATGTCATTTGTCGCATCCCATGTGCTGACTGCTCTTACGACTTGGGATCCGCATTAATATCAGCTGGCCATCCGCACGGCATTGAGTGTTATTACCGGACGGGATGGGACTAAAGTTATCGTCAGAGCTAACACCAGCAGGCGCGAGAATTTCCCGAAGTTTGACACTCGAACACCAACAGCATCAACCGCCGTGTCGACTTGGATGCTCCCAACGGCTCACTGACTTATGCCCACCTTAAAACAAAAGCTGCTAGTCCATGTTCCGCACCTCCCCGACACAGTGAACCATAACTGAAACCCTCAATACCTCCCCGTAAATTAGCACGTTATTCACACACTCACATTGACGTCTGCCTTGTCGATATAACCTCGATGTCCCCAAATGCTGTACTACCAATATCCCACTCCCATTATTTATTTCGTCTGACAACGGGTTGGTCTAATTAGCTTGAGACTCGATTTTCCGACGAGCCTTCGTCTTTCATTGCATTATCTCGGAATGCATGCTGCCTCCGTCACTCAACACATATGTTTGTGTATATGTGGAACCGGCATCCACAATTAGACAGCAGATCGGGAAACCAGCTACTATTGACAGAACAATCAGCGGTTGTCTGCAGTATAGCATGTCTAGATTGTGATGTAAAGTATGTTAGTGAGACGAGTAAACGTCCTGGCACAGGACTGAATGATCAATAGCTTCTAATCAACCGGAAGGATAAACTGTCGACCGTCTATGGCCACATGCTACAGCAAAACCACAGCTTCGCCTTCGAGAAAGAAAGGGTGATCGGCCGAGCCAATGACAGGATGGCCAGACTGATGCTGGAAAGTTGATCCTCGACTGGCACCTTTAACCCAGCCATAGGCCTACATCCCACCTACCTGGCGGTCCGTACAAGGCTCGAGTCAGTTCGGACAGGGCCAATAGAAGGGGTGAAGGAATCACACGGGGTCGATTGCCGGCGTTCGCGGAGGAAAGAGAAATTGTCGACCGTAGTGGCCCACTGTTTCACCGACAGACCAGCGAGGCCGAAAGCACCACGCCCGAGCAGAAACGATTGCCCATTCCGCCATATGGTGGAGAGGAGGCCGACAAGCAAACTGACTTAGCGGCAACCACGACAGTTGCGAAGGCGGCGCAAGTCACGCAAATCCGCCAACGGTCGAAATCGGGGCGGCCATAACCAGCCAACAGGCCGACCAACATACGTGCGTCGAGCAAGGTTAAAGTACGAAACTGGCGGCAAGACCGTACAAATCAAAGCCAGCGGTAAATGTTAGCCAACGACTCTGATGACGGAAACGAGAGTTTTCGAAACGTCAGTACAAACAAAACTTAATCCAGGAAGTCGCATTATCTTCTTCATCTTTTCCGGGGGATGATAAACGCGATATATATTGCAGTTTTTCAAGACCATACGCGAGCCAACATGTCTCTTTGGGCCGCACTATCACGAGTTGCGCTCGGCGGTGTTCACTCGTTCTGAAAAAAATGTGCACATGTGACTGTAGCCATTACCCCAACGTGTTCTTTCGCCTTCTGGACCTAACTGACCATTTCGCTCAACAATTTCATCCCCATATTATTTTAAGTGTAGGAGGTTTTCGAAGACATCCAAGCTTACAAAAAGCCAACCAGTATTCTCAAGTAGATTTCCAGGAAGGAAGGAAGCAGAGCATTAAGGAAAAATGCCTAGCTCCGTGGTAGTTCACACGCTGAGACACGGAGGTCTTTCACTGCCCATCTTCGCAACCACTTGCGGTAACTACATTGTAAGAAAAGTCAACAGGCAGGAACAGTGGTACTTACAAGAGGAAGAGCGATAGTCAGTTCTAACATATGGTAGTCGTCAACTAGATGGGCCGAGCCTGAGATGTGCAGGATATGGGATTCTAACACGTACTTTTTAGTTATTGAGCGTTAGGTGCAATGTTTTGCAGGCGTTGGGAGAAATCTCGAAAGAGTGTTAAAGTTGAAATTGTTACAACGATATGTGGTTATGGGCTATAACTAACAACTAGTTCATTATATAAAAGCCCATCGACTCGCAAACTTGAATCACTCAACCCACTGATGTTAATTGCTCCATCTATGCGCATTTACCCCACCCACTCTTTTGTGCTGATTCAAATTCAAACAATTTGTTCTGAACATGTGAACAAACTATATGCTTATTATACCCCTCTTATAGGATATCCTCAAATAGGGTCCGTTGGCGTTTGTGGCACCAAGAGTTTTACCCTAGATACATGACTATTTTGAAGCGCGTCCCGAATTTCTAAATGTTGCTTGTTTTCTTTGAATAAATGTGTCGTGTTCCGTGCCTAAAGGAACTACGCTCCGCAAATACAATCATGAGGTCGATAAAAATATTCCGCCTTTTTGAATGGCCCTTGCCATTCCCTTCTGTTTAAAGATATAGATGAACATGTATGTTTCTGAAAAAATAAGTATGAAATAACGTGCATTTGTTATTTTCTGGTGTCATAATGAAATGCGTTTCAGCACTGAACAATAACCGATCGATGCACAGCTTATGGAATGTGTGACCAAAGTAAATGGTTGGCGAGTTTGTACCTGAAAACCAGCCAGCAATTGTATGTGACTGAATTTTAGATTAGATACGAATCACTAATTCAGCCCCATTGAAGTAATTATTCCCGCACAAACACATTCAAGAATGTCAGTTAATGTTTAATATGATCTAGGTATCAAATAAATGAGAATAAACGCAGTAAAATGTGTTCGTCAGTGAACCGAACCTGCTGTTTGCCTAACCCCATAGCGAGACACTTCTGGCGATCATCTTTGTCAGTAGCTGAAAGCTCTGAAATTTACATAGGCGAAAGCACACGAGAAGCTTTCACCACATAAACAGCCGTCAATACACTGGCGATGCATGTGCAAATAAGAAAAATAAAATACAACAATATATAAAGATATATATGTGTGAGCATTATTTACCTCGTCATTCTTGGCGTACAGACCGTCACATCGGCACACTGGACAGCAGTCATGCCCGGAAGTACGACCCGAAGCCCACGTATATATACAACCGTAGCAGAATCTGTGCTCATTTTGGCACTGGTAGACCTCCTTAATGATAGCATAGCTGGAGATTTAAGAAAAAGTGGAGCCATTTAATTTGTTCCCAAGCGGCTTTACAATGCAAGTGGGGGTGTTAGGAAAAAATGATAAGTTGCAGATTTTGTACACACTACAGTTCGCAAGATCCCACACCAGACTTGCGATACCAATCTTTCTTATTCGACAATGCCTTAAGAAAATTATTCCCTTGGAAACCAGAAAACCCTGGCTCTGGCTCTCGGCGTTGAAGTTATTCCCATATTTGGAATTTACGCAACCTGGCTTTTCAGCGTGTCAGAGTATGCTGTGCATGTGTGTGTATGCCTCCCAAACGGGCCATGTGGCGCATGTGCTGGACAAACACAGGGACCAAATCAGATCCCGGCGGGTATTATCGGAATGCGCACCATAACAAATGCCAACATCTCGGGAAGCGGTGGCAGACCCAGTTGCCGGCAGATCTCGCGCACGTTAGGACTCCTGCGGCCCTCCCCATTGTTGTTGCTGGTTAAAATCCTGGTCATTTGCTGTGTGGACCAGAGGGTGCGGAGTGGAACGGTTAGGTGCGGCCTCGACCGTGCCATTCGCCTGTGCCCTCCTCGCCTCCGGTCTTCATGACTTTGTTTTGACACCGGGTCCAGATAGGGGAGGTGAGAGTGCGGTAGATGCTGTGCAAGTCCATTATAACTATCAACAAATTCACGAGCGAGTCACCGTCAGCCAGCGAGTTGTCAGCCAGTCATACCCAACCCCAAAGTGTGGAACGCCCGAAGCTCGAACTCGCGACCTGTTAGTTAGAAGTCTACGCCTCTAACCACTGGGTCACGAAACCGTTGCCCTGTCGGTTTTCGATAAATTACTATTATTATTATAAATATATAATATACATAATACAATATATATATTATATAAATATATAAAATATAAATATGTATATATAAGACGCCGAAGTCTTGGGTCAAGGGAGCGATCAAACTTTCAGGGAAACGCTCAAAGCATGGCACATCACAACTAGCTCAACTAACCGCTGCGTAACTTTTCCGGCTGCCTACCAAGCCCTATGGGTGAAGTTCAATAAGCAGGGCTACCGACAAGCCGTCAGGCCAGAGACGGCAGTAGTCAAAACCAGACAATGCGGGAATACGGACGATTATAGACAGGCATCGGAAGCAGACGAAAACAGGGGAAAACCGGCGGCGAATGCAAACCCAGGAGACCGCCTTTTGGGTCTGAACGCTGACAGACGCGAGCACCCGGTGAGAACGCACGACAGTGACAGGAACCCCCAGCCCGACGTCAACACTGGCATGACAACCAACATCCAGCAGCCACAGAGCTGCGCGTTATATAGGCTGAAGAGCATCACCGAACCCCTGCGGTTGCACACCTCGGGGTTGGGCGTGACTGGCTGACGACGGCTAATAAGCCAGAAATGGGTGTTTTAATCTCTCTCGTCTTTGCCGATAGTGTTATTATGCCTATTAATTTCTGAAATAATTACTTTGATTATTCTCTGAAGTTCATATATCAGAAATCGCATAGAGGACGCTGGGAGATCCATCGAGGAGCCGAACCCCTCGCAGCTATGGCAAACAGCGACAGAATATCGACCAAATACGTTTCTGGACTTTTACCTAGCACCTATGTCGGGAGTGCGGTATAATACTTTTGCCATATATATATCGACCACGCCTGGCCGGCAGTATGTTATTACCGAAAAAGACAAGGGAAACTTGAATGGCCATTTCGGCTTATTAGCTGTAGTCAGCCAGTTATTCCCAACCCCGAAGTGTGGAACTGGCGACCTGATAATTAGAAGTCCAACGCCTCTAACCACTGGGCCATAGGCCCGAAAGGCATAACCGGACGAGTGAGTTCCGGAGAAACAATCGGTGATCGCCCCTCTACCATTGTACATTCCCGATTGAAACCGGCAGGACAACGGGTTCGTGGCCCAGTGGTTAGAGGCATTGAACTTCTAACTAACAGGTCGCGAGTTCGAGCCCCAGGTGTTCCACACTTCGGGGTTGGATATGCCTGGCTGACGACGACTAATAAGCCAGAAATGGCCATTCCAGTCTCCCCTGTCTTTGCTGGTAATGCTATTCTGCCTATATCATGTACCGCTGTGCGGCTGCTGGTTGGGCTTGAGTGAGAGCCCGTGAGGCACAACGGAAGGCGCGAGTTACGTAAGAACAAGTGGTGAGCGCGCCTCCTCTACCGATGTGTAAATATTGCAATGAACACCCCGTAGCTTTATAAACACTTGAGGCTTTTTGAGACACAGAAGCACAGAAGTAATTCTGCAGCGAAGGGTTTGAGTCTTCTAGTAGGCAAGTTACTACTTACCGGTAATTTCAGCAGAAAAAAAGCGTAATTGGAAGGCCTTACCACGCCCCAATGACCACGGAATCTCATTTGACTTTTATCGCTATTTTATTGTCCTACTATGCGAATTTAAGCACAGGCTTGACCAAACTTGGGACGGCAGAAGGTGCCTGGGAAGGTTTGAGTGGCAAAAAATGAATTGTTGCCCATCCTAAGGGCAACTGCACCGAAAATGAATAAACAGAAGGTCCCGGTTTGAGAGCAAATCGATCATGACCCTCCCCTTCTGACCAAATGTTAACAGTATGTGTAATTCAAGAAAGTTGACATACAGTGAGTGACCAACCTCAGGAAATATTGGCCAGAATTCTCACAAATCGGTTGCGATTAGGAGGGATTATTCAGGTGGGGTTGTAATACTGATTATCATGCAACGCAATCTTATAGTACCTTCGACTCGCCAGGACGTCGGCTTTTGAATGTATTCCCCTACGATCGCCTGCAGAAACCAAATTTGGTAGAAAATGACTGCTTAAGTACCATTCTTCTTTCGCATTGTTTTCCGATGGTCTTATCAATTTAAATATACTTTACAGAAAACATGGACAAAATATGCTTTCTTTTACTTGTTTTGAAGAACATCTCGTTATCTTCGCATATTATACCCGAGAAAAGTGTATATTTAGGTTTTTTAAAAACTTCCAATCATGATATTTTAAGAGTTGTGAAAATTGCCATTGAAGAATTCAAAAGACAATTTGGCGAGCATACGTAAGCTTCCAATAAATTCTCATCAGGCCTATACATTCATATTGCTGTCGAAATGATTAAAAGGAAAATGCGGACAAGCAGAAGTTATTCTGTAGCTGTGGTTTGAGGGAGAGGGTCCCGGTGGGTGACGTGAAAAACAAAATTACCGTCAGTGTCAACAGCAACAGCAGAGGCAGCTGTAATCAGGCTATACAAACCAGTTCTATGCGCAAAAAAGAACTTCGTACAGGCCCCAGAGTTTCCATGGTCCAAAGCCACCATGCCAGCCACCTGCGTATAATTACCCGTCCCAGTGCCCACTATCCCCTTCTCCCCCCTGACACTGACGATAATATCGTTTTTCACCTCACCCACCCAGACCCTCTACCTCAAACCCCAGCTAGAGAATAACTTCTGCTTGTCCGCATTTTCCCTTTAGTCATTTCAACAGCAATATAAATGTATAGGCCTGATGAGAATTTATCGAAAGCTTACGTATGCTCGCCAAATTGTCTTTCAAATATTTTTAAGACCGTGCATGCATCCAGCATCGCACATGTCCGTTTATCAATACTCCTTATGAGATGCACAACGTAATTTACATGCTATGCAAAGTTTTACGAAATTCGCATAATGTCTACTTAAGGGCAAAGCGGAATATATGATTTGCCTTACGCGGAGAGCATACACCTTGTAGACTGAAATCGCTAAACGCTAGTTCAACGGCTGATCAGGCTCGAAATTATTCAGGCATTGGAAAACGTTTTCAAAACCTAAATATCC
The DNA here is from genome assembly GCA_902702965.1 of Spirometra erinaceieuropaei. Classification (NCBI taxonomy): domain Eukaryota; kingdom Metazoa; phylum Platyhelminthes; class Cestoda; order Diphyllobothriidea; family Diphyllobothriidae; genus Spirometra; species Spirometra erinaceieuropaei. The sequence continues at coordinate 970,508 of CACRXP010000026.1, forward strand.
ACTTTCTTCGGGTGTGAATTATGAAAACAATGTGATTTTCTCTCAAACGGGTAAAAGAAAGCGTGCTTCTGTGCACGTTTTCTGTACAGTGCATCCGAATTTATTAAGCCATCAAAAATCAATAGGGAAAATGCCCGCTACCTAAGTAGTCATTTTGTGCTGAGTATGGTTTCTGCAGGGTGTCAAAAAGAAGTGAATTCAAAAGCCGACATTCGGGTGAGTCTGAAATATCATAGAATTGTGCCGCAGAATAATCAATATTGCAACCTCACCTAACTAATTCATCCTTATCGAAAACGCATTCCAGAATTTCGGCCAACACTTCATAAGGTCGGTCACGCAATGTAAGTAGCTGTGAGATCTATTATTACAAACGAGGCAGGAACACCCGGGCCTAGCGTTGCATGGAGAGAACGAGTATTCAAACAAACAAAGCAGGAGGACGTGTTAAAAGAGCGGAAACGCAGTTCCTCATTGCCGACGACCAGAGATAACCTCGGAAAATACAATGTTATTTTTGAATTCGTTATTTAAGCTGTACAAAATGAGCGCGCCATCTCCTTCTAGGTGTAGTCTACGATGTTGTGCAGGCAAAACACGACAAAGAGAGCCATTTCCCGCTGAAGAGTCATTTAAATCCAACAGTCCAGGAGGATACAATTTTGAACGTAAATGTTCACTTACCAACCTGATCTAGATTCAAGCCCAGAACTAAGGGTTTGGCTGCAATAGGTACTCCTCAAGCTGTTTTTACGGCAACCTTGATCGATGGGAGTGCGAGTGACCCGCGGCGGGTTTGTGCGCGGTATGGGGCCAACAGACATTTGATATGCGCAGACCGGGGCGCCATTTCAGGTTAGTTACTGCGCCTTAGTCACCCTGACCGGGTTCAAGAGGGAGTGAAGCACGTGCTTTAAAAACCTCCTACCCGTTCTAACGCAAGTCAGGCTCAAATTCAACGACGCCTAACCAGGTGGTCTGGCGAAGTTCGATTCGTGCGCATAAATGGACCGGCTGGTGTGCGGCACGCGTAGATGCCGCCTAGGCTTTGTCTTTTCATGGCATCGCCTCCGACAAAAGAAAATGAGATACCAGCTTTCTTCCAGCATAATCCGAATCAACCGTGGAACATCAATACGCTCCCGGGACAGCACCGATCACTGTTATTTGGAACGGACTAAATACGGCCTGTCGTGTTGAAGGCTTAGATAGTAGCGGGCCGAATGTAAAGCAAATTATCAAATCCAAAACAATTGCATCTTGATTTGTTGGATCTATGCCAGTCAAGATTAGCAGTTAGTCAAATTCTTCAAAAAACAACGGTTGTAGATGTTTAATGAGTATATATTTCAACGAAACTGTGCAGACTAGCCGTCAGTTTTGGGAAACGAGCTCAAATTCTTCGTGCTGATTGCTGCTCTATTTCCTTATTTACAGTATGTAACCGATCTCACAAAATTGTGCCCGGAATTCTCAAAATTCGTTTGCGATTAGGAAGGATTACTCAGGTGGGGTTGTCATACTGATTATCATGCTATGTAATCTCATAGTAACTTAGACTCGCCAGGATGTCGACTTTGAATCCATTCTCCTTAGACCTCCTGCAGAAACCACACTTAAAAAAAATAACAGCTTAAGTAGCATGTTTTTTCGCATTGTTTCGCGATGGTCTTATCAATTCCAATATACTTTATAGAAAACATGGACAAAAATATGCTTTCTTTTAATAGTTTTGTAGAAAATCACGATGTCTTCACATATTATACCCGAGGAAAGTGCATTTGTTTTATTCGATTTGTAGAAAGGCTCATTATCTTCATATATCATGCCCGATGAAAGTGTATAATTAGGTTCTTAAAAAACTTCTAATCATGATATTTTTAAGAGTTGCAAAAATTCCCATTGAAGAATTCAAAAGACAATTTTGCGAGCATACGTAACCTTTCGATAATTCCTCATCAGGCCTATAGATTTATATTGCTGTCGAAATTATTAAAAGGCAAATGAGGACAAGCAGAAGTTATTCTGTAGCTGGGGTTTGAGGGAGAGGGTCTGGGTGGGTGAGATGAAAAACAAAATTACTGTCAGTGTCAACAGCAACAGCAGAGGCGGCTGGAATCAGGCTATACAAACCAGTTCTATGCGCACAAAAGAACTTCGTACAGGCCCCCCAGTTAGCATGGGCCAAAGCCACCATGCCAGCCACCTGCCTATAATTACCCGTCCCAGTGCCCACTATCCCCTTCTCCTCCCTGACACTGACGATAAGTTTGTTTTTCACCTCACCCAACCAGACCCTCTCTCTCAAACCCCAGCTACAGAATAACTTCTGCTTGCCCTCGTTTTCCTTTTCATCATTTCGACAGCAATATAAGTCTATAGGCCTGATTAAAATCTATCGAAAGCTTACGTATGCTGGCCAAATTGTCTTTTAAATATATTTAAGACCGTCCGATGTCTATGCGTGCAACATCGCACATATCCGTTTATCAACACTCCTCATGACATACACAACGTTGTCCACATGCATTGCAAAGTTTTAAGAAATCCCCCTAGTGTCCTTTTAAAGGCAAAGCAGAATATATCCATCCATTGCATCCATTGCAAAATTTTACGACTTCCATATGGTATCTTCTTAAAGGCATCGAGGAACATATGAATTTCCTTACTCGGAAAGCATTCACTTTGTAGACTGAAATTGCTAAACGCGGCAACCATCGGATGAAGGACCCAAACACACACGACCAGCCAAAGGTGCCTGTCTTACGGGAAAGTGGTAATAGGGGTTTAACGGGCGAACCCTATGTATGCATAGAGGAATGGCGTAATAAGTATAGATAATTAGTATATTCGTTTTTCGAGCGGAAAATTTTAATGCATTGGCATATTGCAACCGAAATTAAGCATAACAGTTTAAAAATAGACATAAAGTGTCTACAACGATCGCTTCTGTACCCTCTGAGCTCAGGTCCTTGTAGGTAATGTACCAAACCGTCTACAACAGACGGTCCAAACTTTTACGATGAAATGTCAAACCAAAATAATCGTATCGTAATAAAACCCACTTAAATAAGTATCATAGGTATTCGTTTTGTGCTACAGATGCTTGGGGTCCTTCAACCGATCCTTGCCAGACACTTTCTTCGGGTATAATATGTGAAGACAACGTGATCTTCTACAAAACGAATAAAAGAAAGTATATTTTGTCCCTGTTTTCGATAAAGTATATTCCGATGGACAAGACCATCGGAGAACAATGCGAAAAAAGCATTGCTACTTAAGCAGTCATATTTTACCAAGTGTGGTTTCTGCAGGAGGTTGAAAGGGAATGCATTTAAAAGCCGGCGTCCTGGCGAGTCCAAAATACTATAAGATTATGCCGAATGATAATCAGTATTACAATCCCACCTTAGTAATCCTTCCTAATGGAAAACGCATTTCATGAGATCGGTCACGCACTGTAAATCCTCCCAGCGAGAATATCATCCAGCACATTGAACACTACAGGTTAGCTATATACCTGACACCAAGGTCTCGGCAGCAAGTCATAGCATCTAAATGCCCTTGAAGAGCCCGCTCGACTTACCATATGGAGCAAGTGAACTCCTCTTTTTCGCGATCAGATAAGTACAAAAATAAATCTTCTGGGTATCCTCCAGCCGCGGGCTCGTCCTTACGCTCGGATTCTTCCCCGGCACTGCTGGAGTCTTCTGATTGAAGCGCCTCCAGAGCTTGAAGACGAGACGAGAGATAAGTTGTGGGTTCATCATCTCCACTCACGCCTTCAGATAGTCTGCCAGTGGATTGCAGAACAAAGGGGTTAGTCTCCTCAAAGGTTGACTCGAGGAGGGCCTGAGAGAGAGCCCGCGCGCCACTCTCCTCCCGAAAGAGATCCACGTCATTGACGTTCAAGTCATTATTTGCATTGAGGCTATTCTCTTCGCCCTCTGCAGGTGGGGCCGAGGAGAGCTCTGAGAGGATGTTGTCGAGGAAGGAATAAATGCCTATCGCCATGATGGCTCGGCCGCCAAAGTTGTCTTCCATCTTGCCCGTCAACTGGTGTGGGAGGAATTGCGATGAGGGCTTTAGCGGAGACTCAACGTACTAGCTGAATGGTTGTTTAAACTGGCAGCGGAATTGACCCCGCTGTGGTGGCCGCCAGCCCTAAGCACAGCGCTGGACTGCACGTGCTGGGGAGCAACTTATCGATTTTTGTCCGAGAAAGCCTCTTCACTTAATTGCATGCGCACATAAAGTGACCGAAAAGGGCGACGTGGGTTCGCGACCACCCGCTCGGCTTGCAGAGGGTGACGAAAAGACGAAAGCGCACGAGAACACAGCCTAGGCACTGGGCCTGGCGCTAGGCAACCGACTTTAGCCTATTAATGCAGGCTTTTGGGCGTACTCACGTGTCGCGCGCGCGCGCGCGCACTTCAAAATGCCCGCCTGTCTGTCACACGCTCGTGACCTTGAGATTAAAAAATAAAATGAGAGAGCGATGCAGATAGCGGGTCTGAGGTTGCTGTCAGCTGAGCGGGACGCGCGTTGCATGCAGCCGCAACTGGAGTATCAGAGCATTCGGCAAAGGTGACCCAAGAATAAGCTTGCACTTTCCTCACGTGTAAGGAGAAGTGACCGAGGCTTCTAAAGTGCCTAAGGTCCAAGCAACGCTCGACACGGGTAAACAACAATTTGAAGAGGGAGAGTATATGCGGGTTCCCCTGTGATTAAGGTGCCTAAATACATACCCTTTTCATTGAACCACAGTCTATTAAAAGGACAAAGTTCTCACTCTCTGGCATCTCCCCGTTGAATGGCGCAGGGTATCCCTTGATTACACCACACGACGAAGAGGTGGGCTGCCCTAGCAGGCTTAATTGACCTTATCGGAAAATGTCAGTCGCATTTCGGAAAACTACCCAAGTTATAACAGTGTTCTGCCACACGGAATAAAGTTTCTCGAGACGAAACCCATCAGTGTCAGTAGTATCAATTCCCATATCTTTAGCGTATACCTCAAGGGTCGTACTTACTCCCCGGTTTGTCTATAACCTACCGCTAGCGAAAATCGGCCGCACCTATTCATTCATATCAATTTTGTACGATCATCGCCTTGCATTTTAGCGTCTAGACGACAAATCTCCAAGTAATTCCATATGGGAACAGACTGTTGACATTTCGATAAATCATAGATAAACTTCGGAGTTTCCAACTGGGAGCCGCTCTCTTTAAAACTCTACCAGAGTCCGGAAATATAGTTGCGTTTTCATTTGACTGACCGTGAAGGCCAAGGAGGAATCGAAGGTTTACATTTGGTTAGCCAAACATTTGCATCCTGTTTCAACGCACACCAATTGTCATCAGTCAGTCATATTCAGCCCCATGTGTGAATCACCCGAGATTCTACCCCGGAATCTCTGTTAATTGAGTGCAGCACTCGACTATGGAGCTGCGTACGCCTGGTCCTGTCGGTTGTGAGTGGGCTAGTGGTTCATTTATAGAGTGTTGCACTCAATAACCAAGGATCCCCCGCTCAAATCCTAGGTTTCCGCACCTGGAACTGGATATGGCCGGGCTATGGCAGCTTATAGGGCAGAAATAGTCATTCCCGTCTCTTTAGTCTTTGTCGGTATTCTAATACCACCATATAATGCATGTCGCCATGCGGCTGCTTGCGAGGGCCGTAGATTAAGCCGCAAGGCTTAACGGGGCGAGCGTGTCCCATAACCTGACTGATGTGCGTCACATACTAGTCTGTTAGTGTCCCAAACATATTTGCTTGTAAAGGGCCATTTTGTTTGGTATTTGAATACATTCCTGTTCAGTGGTTACTATCAGTTCAGCGACTGTTGCTAGTTGTGTGTCGTAGACGCTTTATTCTATATTTCCCGATTAATGGTCTAAAAGTTTAAGGTTTCGTGACCTCGGAGGGTATTTGTCCAATCCACCTGTCTGGCAAATTCTTCCATCATGAGGATAATGTTGAGGTGGTCAATATTGTCAGCTATTCTCCTAGGATTTTCTCAAGGCATTCAAGCAAATGGAAGCCGTCACAGAAGGGTCAATCACTTCTACGCAGGAGCTCGTATGTATACGCGATCATGCGCAGCACGCATAGACGAGCAGTCAAGTTTCGTCAGCCACTGCGTCACCGTTCGGGCAAGGATCCGGTGAAGGCCCCCAAGAATCTACGCGCGCAAGGAATGCCTACTATACGCGTTTAAGTAGGTCGTGTTTTATTCAGTGCTATACAAAACACGGAGTTTGCTCTCGGACGTTGCATAACCTGCCATGAACTTCGCTTGTCTTGTTCATCATGGACCTCGCTTTTCATCGTGTTGATTGGGCTGTTCATCGTAGACTCCTGTACATACTTTGGGAAACGATCACATGACTTCCCGCTCGTCCTGATACTGCCTTCGCATCGGAGAAAGGTGAGTGAGAGAGGTGGATGTGTGGTAAATGTTGCTCAAGCCTGCCTAACAATAAAATAATGTACGAGCAAGTCATCGATGCCATGGCCAATCCATGGCAGTGGCGTGAACGTCGTCGGCTATGATGGTCGAGCTGTCGGACTTAGATGGTCCACGGCCTTCCAGATGTCGTTTTATGAGCACGCTGAATAATCCCACCTATTTTCAACTTAACTAGAATTCGAGCGCGCACTGGTCCCCAGAGTGAATCTCATCGGAACTTCCTACCAGACTGTGAGCCTGGTAGTCATCTGGTGGATTACTGATGTATTACTTAGGTAATCCTGCTTGGGTAGTCAGCTGACTGTATCAGATTTGGTGGTACCAGAGGTTGCAGTAAGTTGGGCGGGTAAACTTGACCCACATGTGATTAAACTCGCGTCGTCCAGTGAGGCCTCGTAGCTCAAATGGTTAGAGCGTTGGCTGTAAAAAAAGTCTTCTCCTTGCTGTCGTGGGTTCGAATCCCACCAAAGCGCCGAGATTTTCACAGGTGGATCAAAGTGAACTACTGAAAGTTTGTCTAATACTGACAAACGACTCCAGCCCCCAGGCGCTTTCAGCCTCTCTTCGATGTCAAAAAACATTCTGCTCACAGATGGGCCTCTGGGCATCTACGGATCAAACGAGCTACCAAAGCGGCAGATCCTCCGCTCGCCCCCGAAAACGCCTACATAATCACCCCTACAGCAGTCCCCACAGCGGCCACGACGACGGTGACCACTGCTGATGGACTAACTAACTCCCGATGTCTTGCTGCCTGTCGTTTCCATGCGCTGACAACAACAACCGCCACACTTATCGTCGGTGAAACTACTCCTAACGCCTTAGTATCACCGCTGCCGCCGCCGCCGCCACCGCCACCAGCACCATCCCCACAATTATCACTACCACCACCATCAACACCACCACAACCTCCACCACCAACACCAGCACCACCACAATCTCCACCACCACCACCGACACCACCGCCACCAGTAAGGCGGGCTCGATGGCGGCCTGTTTCTATGGCAACCACACTTTCGCGTCACACACTGGTCTGACGGGTTACCTGCAATTCCATCGCACTGGGGCCGATGAACCAGTTCCTTAAGCCTAACGTAGATTCCTCACACCCGCATCACCTGCCCACAATGCCTCAAGACACCATATGAGTTGTCCAGCCATACGCTCATTCGCGACAGCGGAATCCCCCCTACGGTCGACCATACAAAGTCACTTCGCATATCAACGGCAGATATCTGAATATCGTTCAAAGTTGGTTTCAGATTTTCGCCCTCCGAGGAATTCAGTTGCTTCGGGGTTTCAACTAACTGTACGCTCTTAGAGCCTTCCGGAATTAGGACTTGAATTCGACTCGTCAATATCTTCCTCCCAACTAGTCTCCTGCAGCACATTCGCAGAACTCCGCGAATTTGGTCTTCCTTGTTTCTACTACTTGCAAGCCCAGAAAGACGGATTATCTGAAGAACAATACATCCAAAGCTTCTACAAAGGCTGAGTTGCTTTTCTACAATTAGACATTGTTTCATCATCGTCTCAAAATTTGTCTAAATTTCTGTTCTCGGAAGCTTCTCGACCATACCTTCCTATTCAGCTACTGAAGTTACTTTCTACCGAAAGGTCTTCATAAAAGCCTTTCCCTCATACTTAAGCCTATGCTCTTTGCCGAGAAGTTTATTCTTGGGGATATGGAAAGTTTGTGCAGAATGTTGGAGTCCGCACTATTTTTAAAGTAACGCGCACTTGGCGTTCGAACCCGAGACTTCAAAAGTTAGAGCCTGCTCCGCCACACTACCGACGCACGACTAGACCGCACAGCCAAAAACTTTAACTGGTCGAAGCGCTGGCTTATGCCCTTCAAGTGCAACTTTCTTCAACTAGGCAGCTTCAGAGCCTCCATCCTCAGGACTTACTTTCTACACGGCACACCACTGCAACAGGTTGACAATCAGAAGGACCTGGGTGTATGGATTACATCTTCACACATACCAACACTGCACTGCGCGAAGGCTGCTAAGTCGGCAACGGCCACATTGCAACTCATTACGCGAGCCTTTATGGGATTTTACCCTGACTGTTTTTCCAAAATATTCGGCACCAACTCGCGGCCTCATCTAGAATACGTCATACAGGCGTGGAGATCTTGGACTGCCAAGGACTATTCCGTCTTGGAGAAGGTCCAGAGACGGGCGACCAAAATGGCACAAGGCCTGGGAGCACTGCCCTATGAAACCAGACTGTCAACTCTCAACCTGTTCTTCCCTTCCTACAGGCAATTACGTGATGACCTTATACTAACATTTTGCATTATCAACGACCTAGACTGTCGTTTAGATCCCACTGATTAATTCACTCAAGCAAACACGCTCCCTTTGCGCGGTCATCCCCTAAAAAATACGCGCAGGGAAAGCAAGAATCAATGGACGAAAGTTCTTTTTCATTAACAGAGTGGTTACAGCGTGGAATGCCCTGCCTACCGATGTTACAATCTCCTCTTGTGTGAATTCCTTTAAGTGTAGAGTTGACGCGTATCAAGCTTCCCAATTACCAGCCTTACATCTGCTCACATAACCCGGCACTAGCTTATAGGTGTATTTACTACTTGTAACTAGTACGTAACCGTTAATGATTACTCTTTTTCGATTAGCTGTCAGTTGTCCGCGTTTATGTACAAAATCTCTTTTTCACCTTCCCACTTATCAATGTTTTTCTCCGACGATTTGTAACCAGTAAAAAGTTCAAAGGCGCTCGCCTATATTTCCCTTAATAAACTGAAACTGAAACTAAATACGGTATTCAAACGTTTTTAATAGACGCCATTTATATGAGGGGTTTCTTTAGATGGAATCCAGATAGTTACCTGCATACAAAGGAGTGCCCAAAATCTCTGCAGCGGAAAATTTCTTCACGAATGACTTCATCTTCAATGTATTGATTTTCAGTGGGCTTGATTTGAGGTGGGAAAATCGCCTTGAAATGACACCGATAACTAATCTCCGACCTCATGATTGCCGGCTTAAAATGGCACAATTTCGCGCCAATCAGTGTTCCTGCCTTCTCGCAAAGGGTTATGTGACAGCCAGAGTTTTACCGACGCATATCTTGGATTCGTTCAGCATGAGTGTGCTATATTGATATCTGCATTCTCAACTGTTAAGTGTCGACCAGAATTTTAGAAATTCCACTTAATAAGTTACTGCTACAACTTTAAACTTGCCAAATTATCGATTATGCTTATATATGCTCCCCGACTCAAGAGAGAGAGGAAGAAGAATTCGCTTTATTTTGAAAGTATAAATCAAAAATGTTCGGAAGGATGAACTCCATTCACTGTGTACAGAAAATAAGTTAATAAATTACTCAAGAGTCAAAAAGTTTTACACAAAAAAGAAACGAATGGTATGGGGACATTCCAGGTCTTAGTTCCTGTATTTCCGTTCTCCCACACGCAGGATAGCCCGCCAGAAATGGCAAGAGGTAAATCGAAAGCCACGCGGAACAGAAAGACTTCGCGGAGATTAGTTCAGAATGCAGAGGGTGAATAACTTCATCCAGAGTTCGACCAGCAAATTTCCTGACCGATTTGAAATAATAATATCGACTAAATGACATAAGCAATAACTGTGGCAGAAGAAAGCATTCGGAGGACTCGTTTTAACATACCTTTTTTGAGTAAAGCGGTAAAACTGAAAGGAGATAAATAAAGAATGAGAGGAAGAATGCAGGCATCTATGAATCGCCACATCAGGGGATGTGGTGCGTGGTAGGAGCGTAAACGACAAGCGTAATAAAGAAGTTCACGAACTTTAGATTTGGACGACAAAGTAACGCCAAGCTTCCTAAAAGTAGATACCTAATTGGGAAGGATGTCTACGCATTCAGGACTAGGCGAGGGCCACAGACGGAAAATACACGGAACTGATTTTCGATTGTTCATGAGGAGACCATTTTCCTGCGATCATACTGAGACATGATAAAGGTCATCTTCCAGGGATTGGGAACATGTCTGATTTTTGAGAGGACGGCCAACATACACATTATCAGTATACTTACCTAATAGACAGTCGTATGGTGATCTTAGACCATCGGTGTGGAGAAAGAAGAGATGAGGGGATAAAATGGAACCTTGAAGGACTCCACAGTCGTTGAGAAGTACGGTGGATTTCCGCTTGCCCGATTGGACAAACTGAGTGCAAGAAGTAAAATAATCGCTAGGCAACCCAGCTTGGAGAGCCGCACGCGGACGTTTTAGTAAAGAGAAGAGGGCTCCGGACGGTATTGAAGGCGGAGGAGTAATCAACCAAAGCGCATGCGTACTCACGGCAACCCTTATCTAATTCTCGTAATTCAGAATGTGCCGGAAGAGCAATATCATCTAAGGTTCTAGGCTAGGCCTTCTATGCATATTGAAAAGGATCGCAAAAACTGTAAGAGAATAGACTCGTAATATCCAGGGTAACTTGTTCAGGCAATTGGACAAAAAGATTTAGGATAACATTTGCGGTGTTTTAGGGATATGAGTGATTCCCACTGTACGCCAGGCGTCAGGGATCTTGGATTCCATGAAAACATGTTAATAGTGTGCGTTAGGACAGGGGTTATCTGAGAACAACAAGACTTAAGAAGAGACGGTGAGGCACCATCCGGTCCGGCAGCTGTTGATCCACGGACCTTTTTAAGGTGTTTCTCTGTTGCTGCCACAGACTCAGCGGTAACCAACCTATACTGCCCACTTTGCCACCGCAAATTCACAACACGCATCGGCCTGGTCGTTCGCTTCCGGCCTCACCTCACTGAGGCTCGTGCGCCCATGCTAGAAACACCAGGACATCCAAACACATCCGTCCTACGTGCCTAAACTATTCAAGGGCATTCAGCCATCACATAGACCTACGCGTTAATATGTGCCTTCATGGGAATCTGGGGTCGAATACGTCAGTTGGAACCCCATCAACACACCTCAGCAGACCAGCCCGTACCCCACTTACACAGACCTGCCCCCTAAATAAAGCCTCACATACGCAGGACGTACACCTCTTAGGCAAGTGGGAAGCACTTTCTTTGCATGAACTTGTTACCAGCTCGTATGTAGTACGCGTAAACGGGTTCCTGCATCTCTCCCAACAATTGGGCCCAATTCCACCACCAGCTAATTGACAGGCTCGCACAGTCAACTGGTTCACGGAAAAGAGAAGATAACATAAGTGAAGAAGAAGAAGAAGAAGAAGAAGAAAAAGAAGAAGAAGAAGAAGAAGAAGAAGAAGAAAAAGAAGAGTCGGGCACCGGAGCACTTTGTTTCTTGTCCTGAGCTTTCAGACTCGTACAGGAGTCCATCGTCAGAGGTAGTAGCAGCAACGGAACAAGCGACAGTTTTAGGGCATTTAGGCCAATCATCGACCGACGGCGCAAGACTGGAGGTGACTAGGCAGGGCTCTGTAAGCCGGCGCCAGATCGATAAATCGATCGACTGAGTTCTCATCCGAGGCCCAGGCTTCAATCTATTCTCGGCCTGCTTTGTTTCCCGCGAGGGCGACTATTTTGTGCCTGCGAAGTCAAACTCGTGACCCATTTCACTTATGCATACACCTGGAACTCGGAATTTCGCCTTCATTCGAGAGAAGATAGCGGACGGTCAACATCCCTACAGAGATCCAGCGCATTCCTTGTTAAGAGACACGAACAAGGAAATACTTCCCTCGTAATACGGGTGACCCCCCGAAAAATTCCAGGAAGGGTTAATATTCCCGGGTAGAGACCCTAACTTGAGCATCATCCTTGACCCAAACCCTAATCTGAACCATAACACCAACCCTACCTAATCCGCAACCTTAACACTAACCTAATCCCTCGGGAAATTAGTACGAGACCAATCGAAATAGGGGAATTCTTATTTCCGTGTCTTGCTTATCCTTCTGACGCGTTTTAAAGGCTTGAACGGCTCCCAAATGACGGGTTGACTCGGTCCTCACTGTCAGTAGAATGACTGGCTCCGAAGACCAAGACGCAGGTCCATTGGTCCCTTTTGACTATAACCCCCGTGGTACACCCACTTGGCTGGGATTCGAGCTGACCTATTTGTGAACATCCGAGGTAGTTTGCGCGGAACAGATCGCGTATGGTGCGGGCAGACGGGCCGCTTATCTCCGTTGGCCACTATCGACCGCAGGTGCGGAGGGGGGAAGAGTGCGCAGACGCCATGAACTAGAAAACAATTCACGCGACTGTGACCGTTCTGCATCGACCGTAATATGCAGCACATAGTGGACATCGTTACATGTGGCGGTCGAGCTAACATGTTTTGCGTATCGTTTTGCGCTAAACCTCTCTTGTTCGAACCCTGGTTTGGCTGCCATGAATGGGAAAAAAAGAGAAGTCGCCTTGCAAAGTCTATATCTTATTAACTTATCCGGCAATTTGACCGTCGATTCCGACGATTTTCACCGTGCGCTAAACAGCAATGTGCATCAGGCACGATGGCCTGCGCGTGAATTAGTTTATAGTCGTGGCAGACTTGCGCATCACCTACCGAACTCTCTCTCTCTCTTCCCAACTCCCCACCTGGACCTGGTGTCAAGAAAACCGGAGGCTGGGGAGGACACAGGCGGATGGTGCGGCCGGTCCCGCACCTACAGTAGATGTGCTAACTCATGAAATGTCTATCAATATTTCGAAATGCGTTCTCGTTTCGAAAAGATAAATTAAGTTGTGTTGTAAAACTAATCACGATGCAGCATAAACCTATAATAATCCAGTTACCTCAGGGTGTCGGCTTTTAAAAGAACTTATCTTCGGCTGCACGCAAAATCCATACTCTGCAAAAAATGACTGCTTAAGTAGTAAGCAATTTTCTTATTGATTTTCGATGCCCTTGAAAATTTAATTATATTTTATGGAAAAAGTGCATAAAAATATTCATTCTTTTTCTTAGTCGGTAGAAAATCACGTCTTCTTCCAATTTTATACTCAAAAGAAGAGTAGAATTCGGTTTTAAAAAAGTTTCTAAGTGTGACGTTTTTTAATACCGTTAAATGGCCCATCATAAAACGTCATATCTCTGCATTTACCAATGTGTCTTGTAAAGGTAACAGTGTGGTTCAAATCCATTGCCTGATTTTATAGACCCCATATGGACTACTCTGAACACCGTAGAGAAACCTACGGTTTTCCGTACATGGAACTTATACAGCCTGTAGATTGGAAACCCTGAATGCAAGTGTAAAAGCGGGTGGGGTTCAAAATTATTCGGGAATTAGAAAAGTTTTTTTAAACCAAATTATACTCTTCTTTTGAGTTTGAAATTGGAAGAGGACGTGATTTTCGACCGAATAAGTAAAAGAATGAATATTTTTATGCAGGTTTTCCATGAAATATAATTGAATTTCAAGGGCATCGAAAATCAATGAGAAAATTGCATGCTACTTGAGTAGTCATTTTTTGCAGAGTATAGGTCTTGCATGCAGCCGAAGATAAGTTCTTTTGAAAGCCGACACCCTGAGGTAACTGGATTATTATAGAATAATGCTGCATCGTGATAAGTTTTAAAACACTACTTAATTAATCTTTTCGAAACGAGAACGCATTTCGAAATATTGATAGACATTTCATGAGTTAGCACATCTACTGTAGGTGTGCCACCACACCCCCTGGTCCAAAACATACACTTGACCAGGATTTTTCACCAACAACAACAAAACCCAAACAGGAGTCGGAAGGGCGAGACGAGGATGACTGCCCAGCTATGCCCACCACCCGCGTATACCCAGCGGGAGCGCAAGCGCATCTGCCGACAGGGAACCAGGTGTCAGGCGCATGACAGGCTGTGAGGGCCAGGGTTTGTTGATAGTGGCATAGCACACGCCTTCAGACCTTTTGACCATTCATAGGTATTTTGGCGGATTTTGAATAATTCATATTGACCCAACTGGTTAGAGCCCGCTGGTTAGATCCAAGTGGTTAGAGCGTTGGCTGTACTAAAGCCTTCTCCTTACTGCGTGCGTTCCAATCCCACCGAGGCGCCGAGTTTTTCACAGTTGGGTCAATATGAACTTTTGACCATTATCATATCCACGGACCAACTGAATCACCTGATGCATCCCATCTATGACTCACAAAGTAAACAATAAATAACTTATTTAAGCAATTTATCTATATTTTCTCTTGTAGGTTAGCAGCAGCAAAAATACGGGATGTTTTCTCCTTGCAAGTATTTAAGCTCGCAACAAACTCGTAAATCCGGTTTGCCTGCAGCTAACGATTCTCCGAGGAATCTGTAATTAATCAGAGAACGTTCGTGAACGGGGGTAAGGGGAGAATGCTCGGTGAGTGCCGTTTATCCTTTTACTACCGCCAAAAGAATTATCTACGTATTTTAATCTCTTCTGCTGATATTGAATCCAGGAGTCGGTACCTAGAATTCCCTTTTGATTAGTGTTAAACGAAAACTTTAAATGGGGCCATAAATTCACGGGCTCGGCATCAAAAAGTATTTGATCTCTGTGCTTGGCCACCATCGGGTTCGACGGAACATCCACGTAGCTCCTGCGTCTGCAAACAAACGGTACGTGGTGTATTTGGTACACGCTGGTGACGGCTTACCGCCTTTACATACTAATAATAAACCATCGCTAAAAAACTGGGGTTCTGCCGCGCATATCGTGCTTGCGGGGGCTTGAGCATGTAGTGCCATAAAAAAGCGTTTTGTTTTAGTGCGCCACGCTTCATTTTATGGCTGCTTTGTTTTTTTTATTCGCGATTAACCGGTTCATGCTTACGGGTTCTTCGGTGTGCTTTCCAGATTCTCTTCTATGTTATTTGTTGTCTACCCCAGCTTTCCACGCAAAAGTTTCATTATCGCCAGACCTCAGTGGCTGAACTTGGCCAAGATCTCAGGGGCAGGGATTTGAAGGTTAGTCCACAGTGTAAATTAGCATTGACACCTACAGAGGTTTTCCAGTATTCAAAGGTTAAACAATTGAGGACTTCAAAATTGCCAAAAGTAGGCGTCTTGAAACAGATCCTACAATCTACTTAGTTACTTTTTTTCATAAAAGACGGTCATAAATTGATTGCAATATACCTCTTGGCATTTAAAGCAGGGAATAGCTTTTAGAAGTCAAATAAAATGCATATATATACACAGAAAAGCTAAATGTAGTCAGTAATGAGTTAATTTTAGAAGTTGAAGTCAGACGCGATAGTTGAAGGACCTTTATGACCTAGAACTAGTAAGCTTTTGAAACATTTGATAGAGGTTTATATTATATGACAGTTTTTAAATCGACCTGCCATGTCCTGTTACTTCTGTCGAAGACGCAGGGTGGCTTTACTGAAATCCACGTAATGATATCTTAGCATGATACTTCGAGCACGGCGAACGACGAGTCCACCGCTGCCCCAAGAAGTGCGTCTATCGGTGACTTTCGTGGGATTTTTTAAGGTGCATATACTTGCACAGTACCCTTGCAGTGGGCAGCCATCACGACCGGTCTGGCGTTATTGTTCAAAACTTCGCTCCCTCAAGGTCATCCACCCTTTTGCAGTGAGCCATTCCAGACGCGCTGACCTAAAGTCACACGACCAACAGCTCGGGTAAATCAGCGTCCGCACAGCCGCAGCTGCCTATGCGGCCACTTGAACGCACCCCCCCCCCCCCCCCCGCAAGTACAACCTAAGCCACTAGGACACCACCACTCGGCAAACGCAATACACACTGACTGGCCACCACTTGAGCTTGGCCCACGAGCCTACAAAAGCGGCTGCCACCACTATCTCAGGGACTCTGAGGCCTGACTGGACGCAGTTATCACCAGCCCTGGCTTCGCCAGTTGCCACTGCCGCCTGAGAGGACAACTCCGGGTTCTGTGCACAATAAACCCCTCTTTCTGGTACCTTCCGTCTTCTCCTTTCAACATGGGGTTTGACTTGATAATTGTAGCTCAAGGACTACATACATTCTCAAAGCTGTGCCGCCACATCTTCTTCATTTCCATCTCCCATACTAACCGTGTTCCAATATCAAGACAGACTCAAAACGATCGGAGGTGGACGTTGGCATAATCATGGACAAGGATGAACGTCTCATCTACGCACGCCACACGCAAGACCTTGATCCTGACGGCTTGCGTGTTGGGCTTTCTTCAGATCTCACACGGGTGGGGGTGCCATAAACGCCACCTCGAAAAGGAGCCACTTCAACCTGATCCCCACTTCCTAGCAGTCCAGTCTTTCCAGTTGGGACTTCGAGAGCGATGTTGTAGATTTAAGCGTGCTAGATTTATTATAGTGAGGGGTGTACTGACTTGTGGTGAGGATGGATTCCTCAGTATCGGGCTGTCTCTCTCATGCGCCAGTCAACTGTCTGAACCTTTCAACCAACGGGGTGATGAGGTTAGACCCACCGTCTGGGGCGCTTTATATGCATTTACGACAACAGTAATCGATGCGGCTCAATAAAGGCGTGTCATAATATCTTGGTACGTTATCATCGCTTTGACTGTGGTATTGTTTGACCTCTGAATTTTTGTGTAAGAACCTTTAGAAGCTGTGTGAAAGGTAGAAACGTACAAGAGGTTACCAAGGGGTCTGACAAGTTACATTTATCCTCAGGATTTATAATTCATATTCTTTGATGCCTTCCGTTTATCTCATTATCGTTTCATAGACTGGTTTTGCTGTGTGGTAGGTGTTTGTTGTTTCAAATGTATTTTAATTTATCAGAATTCATCGTAAAGTGAGCAAATTTCCGCACCGAAAGTGAGGCATAGAAATAAATTTTTTATACCTGCTCGGATATATTGCAAGTGTCGTATGAAACTGGTTGTATTTATCGTGCAATATTATTTTACCTTCTCTACTAGGGTTTCAGTGGTAATATCAGGCGTTTGTCTTTTTTAAATACGGCTACTTAGTAAAAAAAAAGTAGCCATTAATGATTAGTTTTCTGTCTGTATGTCCGAACAGTAGCAGTCGAGTTACCGCAACCCAATCATCACTTTACTTGAAAGCCAGAGTAAGCATAAAGTCGTTAGCGGAATTTCGTGGTCTATTCCAACAAAATGCATCGGCTATTTTGACGGTTTCCAGCAATTGCCAATTTTGAAATGGATGAAGAATAAGTGAGATGTGTCCTCCCAGGCTGGCGTTCGCTGGATTTAAAAACATGCCGCTAACCCAACTATTTTTTTAATGAAATACATGTTTATTTCGTTATGAACCCGCCGTTTCGGTTAAGCAAGCATGCAGGTCACGCTTTTGGTGGTGACAAAATAATTTCAACAGCGATAACTTTACGAAGTCAACGACACAAGTAATCTGTAAATTGTCAAAACTAGTCACTGCACGGTGTCGAACGTGTTTATGGGTGTCATCAGGAAAGCTGACAACTAGAATTTCTACTTTAGTTGTATATGACCATATGATAGATAGAGTGTCATCTTGGATCGAATTGGAGCCTGATCCGGTGTCATGACTAAGCTTAATTCGATCAGTGTAGGGGCGCCGTGTCAGATTGTTGCACGCGTCAACCAGACTGCGCAGTTCGAGCATGCCACAACAAATGTCACAGATGGAGGTGTACTGGTACGCCTAGGTGCAGGCCTCTGGGACGCTCCAAATCAGATGGGGTCCTGGAAGCTCCTCCGTTTCTGTGGAAACATCGTGCACTATGCAGGCGTCAGGTCGCATGTGCCACGCGTAGACAGACTGTTTACTTTTATCTTGCCTCCGGTAGTCCTATTTCTGTCTTGCTACCGGACCCCGACAGGTGCGTTAGATGCTGCCCAAGTCTGCTATCACTATAAACGATTTCGCGCACAAGTCGTCATGCCGCACTCACTCCATGGGGCACAGAATGAACATAGTCGCGTGTTACGGTCGTGCGGCTACTGGGCATAAAAATACAATTTGAAATTGAGTCTTCGGCAGTTTAAAAGATGGAGACTTAAAATCCGATCTGAGTGTCAAACTATAATAGCAAAGCTTAATGTCCGATGCAGTTTTCACGACCGAACGTCTGCAGCGAACACCCCTTTCATATAACGACGCTTCCGATGCTAAGAGGACTTGATCTTGATGTCGGCAGGGAAACTCTTTTTGAAATGGCACCAAAGACCAACCTCCGATGACATGGTTACCAGCTTAAAAAGGACTTGTGCCACACAAACCAACGTTCCTCCTTTTTCTCGCAGAGGGTCATTCGCCAATGGAATCCTTTGCCGACGTATGGTGTGAATTCCCCTTCCGTGAGTGTTTTCAAGAGACATCTGGATAATCCCCTGTTAAAGGGCAACCCGAATTCCCAAGCCTGGCCTTGCGGATTACTGAAATTACTGTTGACACACTAATAACACGAATTCAACAGATCCTTTTGCACACATTAACCTTGACCCAGTTGAAGATTTTCAGTGACAATGCAGTGAACGATCTTTTCGCCGTTATTTCACAAATGTCACAACTTTTCACATTTCCGTTCTATCATTAGATTTATGTGTTTTGCATACTGAAATTACATGCGAAATTTTTGCAATTTAACTATGTTCATTCACACCTGCATCGTTTACTGGAGTTTTAAGGGCTTCAGTCATTTAATCCAAATTTACTGACTGACTAACTGATATCCAATGCAGTGTTGACGGTCGAAATTCTGCAGCGAACCTCCTTCTCCGTCTCCGGCTAACTCTCCTCTGTCGTAATTCAGCAGTGCGGGTCTTTTGACATAATTCCCCGATGTATAGTGCGTCGGGCCCTCCATTTCTCTACGCAATGAGCTCTTCTCATTTCGGCAGTATGTTATTACCGACATAAAATACTGCCTATATTATGCGCCGCTGTGCAGCTGCTGGTTGGGCTCGAGAGATAGCCCGTAAGGCAAAACGGAACGAGCGAGTCCCGTAAGAACGATCGGTGATCGCCCCTACCATCTTCTCATAGCTTTTGGCTGACATAATAAAGGTTTTTTGCCCCAGGATTCAATAAAGATTTCACCGAGACAACTTTGCAACACGAAAAGTCCTTCAGCATATCGTTTGCGGATGCCGCATTTTCCAGGCGTCTTTATTTAAAATTTGTGTCAGAAATCTCTCAAGGACCGTAAGTATATACTAGTAATGTCTAATTATTTTTATGGTAGACTGAGACTCCTCGCATTCAGTTTCCACATCCAGTTTAGAAATTCCGTTGATTAATAACTCCGTCATATCAATCACTTTTGGGGTTCCAATGTGTACATTTGTGTGTGATCCACGGACTGGTAGTGGAAAACTTAAATTCGTGTGTACTTAATGATCCACGATGCAAATGAGTCGGAAAGATTTATTTTCTTGTAAATCGACCAGTGCACCGATCCGCGTGGCATGCGTCCGACAAGGTTACTACCACAAAATCGTGGTCGAACGGTTTATTACTACTACAAATCAGCCTTCTGGTTTGGGGTGAGTCTGCTATGCCATTACTCGGTAAACCATGGCCCTCGCAATCTGGTGGCGCTGGCAGTTCCCTGACACCCGGTTCCCTGCCGGTAAATGTGCCTGGGCTCCCGCTGGGTATACGGGTCGTGAGAATGGCTGCCCAGTCATCCTCGTTGTCTTTCTGACTGGTTGTGGTGTTGTTGTTGTTGTTGTTTAAAATCCTGGTCATTCGCTGTGTGGCTCAGGGGGTGCGGCGTGGAGCGCCCTCCACCGTCTCCAGTCTTCTTGGCTCATGGCGCCGGGTCCAGATGGGGAGAAGAGAGTGCGGTGGAGGCTACTACTCTCACTATAGACTAATTCACGTGCATGTCATTGTGCCTGCTCCACATTGCCGTGGACCACGCAATGGACGTCGTCGAGCATGACGGTCGGACTGCCATTAATAAAAATACTACCACTACTTTTACTACTGCTAATACTACTACCAGCACCATCATCACTATTACTTTTACGACTACTACTAACATTACCACTACTTCGACTACTACTATTACGGCTGCCCATACCGTTACTACTGCTACTAGTACTACTACTATTGCGTTAACGCAGCCTTAAAATTGCCAGGTACACGTTAATAAAGAAAGAACATGGAATTCCTTACTTTAAATGCGTCAAACAACGGTTTGTTGGTTGCTCACTCAGAACATTGATTACATTAACTGGAAGATCCAGTTTGTCTTTACCGTTAAAACGCTAAGTAACGTGGTTTCATGGGTGGTTTGGCTAAACCTCAAGGTCATCCTGGACAAGCCGCACTCGGTCCCGGATTAAGCAAGGTCCGTGAGGACTCCTTCCCGGTCATTTTGAATAGGGCATGGAATGTCATGGACTGATGCCTTAGAGTACGATTTTACTCATGTATTGCACTGAAGAAGAAGAAGAAGACGACGACGACGACGACGACGACGACGAAGGGCAAAGGAAAGCAAATTGCCTCGGAGTTCAGTTCAGTTCATTTTTATTGAGGGAAAGATGAGCTAACAACTTAAAAACCCCCTTATTGGTTGCAAAAATATTGAAAGACACATTGAAATATAAAAACGTTGGAAATGGAACTTGCATTAATTAATGTGACAAGTAACTGGCGGACATATGTTAAAATAAACATTTAAACCGTACTTAATGCTTGCGAGCAATATAACGGCATGCAAATTTTAAAATGTGGATCAATGGCAGGTGGGTGTTACAGAAGAGTCGGATACTACGTGCATGTCAAGTTTGGCCTTGAATGAATCCACACATGAGGAATGAATAACGTCTATGGTTAAGGTGTTCCACGCTGCACCCATCCTGTTACTTTAGAATTATTCGCGAACATCAGTTCGTGCTTTTCCCGGTCGTCGTTATAATCCGCCATGTCCGTAGACCTAGGAGGGGGTCATGACGCATTGATGGTAGTTGTTGGCAATTGGATTGGACTGCTGCCGCTGGGTTCAACCTGCTGACTGACTCCCGCAGAAGGAATATGCCAGTTCGACCGTCGCGAACAGTTACTGTGTGTCCCGCAGAATGATTGGTGCAGGACCGGTTGGTTGCACGTGAATTAGCTTAAAGCGATAGCGGACTTGCTCAGCACTTGGCACACACTCCCCCTCCCTCATCCACACGGACTCGGTGGCAAGAGAGAGCCAGGACGACTGGAGGCGATCTCGGGCGGCAATGGCTGATAAGGCCGAACATTCCCTCTACTCGTGCCCCACACGATGAACCAGTTTTTTCACAGAAACATGGGGCAGCTCTGATCCCAGCTGAATGAGAGTGTCATATAGGCCACGTTATTATGGATCCATTGCAGCCTGACTCTAGGTCCACTAGCCAGCAGAAGGAATGCAGGTGAGCAAAGAAGTTTTGCAATGTTTAAACTCCGTGACGCTTCCGGCGAAGGCGTGCTCTGAATCAAAAACATTACGATCACCGTTTGGCGCCTTCAGGACCGCGTAGAAGGTCGGCATATCGCGGCAACCCATCTTAGTGTTTCGAAGTGGTCTGCTTTGTTGATGGGATCTGGACACTGCATTTATAAACATTCGGACAAGCACTAAAGGCGTGCAAATGAACGCAGAAGACTGTCCTTCATCGACGAGGAACGATACTGATGAGTGTAGTGTAGTGTATTTTAGGGTAGTAGGCAATTCCCTTGAAGACCCTATTGAAAACGGTACATACAATGTAAATGTTAAATGCACATCTTACTAAAATGTTGTCAGTAACATATTAGTTCACTGAAACCAGTTTTGCATGGCGTGACTGCGAAAGGTGCGGCAGGCGGTCTTTTCAGTGTACATATGAAATTTTAAGTGCAATTATATACAATCAGCATAAAGTGCAGTCATTTGCGCAGTTTGCGAGAGGGAATTTCATTAAACGACAGGGATGTGTTACATAGGGAGGAAATCAAGAAATGAAGTTTATGGCTGGCCGCAGATAGTCCTGCAGTGAGAGTCGTCGTTTATCAAAGATCAAACGATCCGGCTGCCTTTTGAATACAGTCATTGTATCAGATGTCACTATTTCACTCGGGAGTGAGTTCCACGGTCGAACAACACGCTGGCTGAAGAAAAACTTCCAATGGTCTAGGCGTGTACGCTCCCGCTTGACTTTGTACGGATGATCGCTCAGGTGACTCATGGTCGTGAATTTAAATAAGTCTTCAGTTTCGAACGAACATTCATGGCCGTGGATACTGTGGAATGTCCATAATAGGTCACACCTTATTCGTCTATAGGATAGGGGAAACAAGTCTAACTGGATCAGTCTTTCTGGGTATGACAGAGTCCTGAGACCGTCCACCAGTTTTGTGGCCCGTCGTTGCACCTGCTCTAGGGCATCGCTGTCCTTCTTCATCCAGGACATCTATGATGGCATTCCGTATTCCAGATGCGGTCTGACGAGCGTGCCGAATATCTGTGAGAAGAGTTCTGGAGGAAAGATTTTTAAGGCACCCCTACTCCAGTGCATGATGCTGGTTGTCTTTTGGACGACTCTTTCGCAGTTTTGGGAGGGCAGCAAGTTTGAATATGTTCAGACACCTAGGTTTTTGTGCGTGTCCACTTATTGTAGTGGAACCCCATTTATGGTGTACTGATGTTTTGGGATGCGCCTCTGACCAGATTCTGTCGCAAGACTAAATATTTGTGTACGTTAAACGCTAGAAGCCACATGCTGGACAATTTAGTCAGTAATGATCTGTGGTCTCGGGAATGGGTTCTACTTGGAGTCAATCAGGCTCGCCTCTATGTTCTGTTCAATACAGCGTGTGCGAAAGTACACGGTCATTGAGTGGACTTTAAGCGAAGCCCGAATAAGGCCCCGGCTTCCATCCATTTGTGTCCTCCGACTTGACTGAAACGGATTAAATCTTTTCGCAAATTCTCTTTGTCAAATCTCGCACAAAAGAAACCTCTGTGACATGAAAGACCTCAAAGTGACCCCGTTAACGTATTTGGTCATTTGTCGCACAATCTTCGCTGGCATTGCAACACACCTAACAAGGCTTAAATTAGAACTGTTTACGATTTGCTTTGGAAAGTACCCAGTCTGCCAGATGCTGTGTCACGTGCGTGAGCGGCGGTCGGGGAACAGAGTCATGGTCTGTGGGTCTCTGAGACTACCGCTGTTTGGATGGAACATAAGACCTGTTGTTGCTTTTACTTTTCTTTGGAATTAACTGCCAACTTGGAGTAGGTCAGTTTATACCCAGGTCTACAGGCGCAGACTTTAATATAAACTGAGCTACACCAAGCTAGCGGTTAGTATCTGGGGAAATTAAAAGACTAAGATTCCGGCATAACAGCTGCTTTTAGACATTTAGGTCCTCGATTAGTACACTGATTATTGCTCTTTAAGTTCCTCAGAAATTAACTGCTAACTTATATTAGATCAGTTTATACAAGGGTCTATATGCGCAGACCGAAACTTGATGCATGAATATTTGGGCCAAAGTCAATCAACCACAGCGGGATGACCGCGTAATCCTCACTAACTGCCGACAGGCCGCAAGTAGAATATTTTAGGATTGCAAGATATCATACTATCAGCACAGGTACCAACTAAAAACCCAGAAACGCCTGCCTCGCCGCGGTCATCGTGGTATCTTCTAACGCTAAAGTATACTACTAGTTGTCGGTCGGCAGTGAATGAATATTAAGAAGTCATCTCGGTGTGATTGATGGACTTCGGCCAACATATCCATACGTCATATCTCGGTCTGTGTCTATAGACCCTAGTATAAACTGACTTTTAAACTGGAGTATCAACCAGAAAACACACCGGGAATGCAGGGGGGACCCACTGATGAGCCGAACCCCTCGAGACTGTGCCATACAGCGGCAGAAATATCGGCGAAACACGCGTGTCTGGGCTTTCATCTAGTACCTGTGCTGTTAGCATGGTATCTTCTAACGTTAAAATTAAACCCGTTTAAGATTTGTTTGTAGCAGGGCGGATTACTCATCATAAATTGGTCAGTAATACGTAAGTCTAGCCGAGACCTGATTGTCTGTGCCGTCTTTAGCTCAACACACAATTTTTGGCTTCCCAGACCGTCTGCCCCTTGTAAGCACCACTAAAACATTAAAACACAACTTAATATGCTCAGTGATCAGACAGTATGCGCTAAGATGAAATTTACTGTGTGCAGTTAACCTCGTGAAATTCTGGCTAACATTCTTAAACACGCATAGATTGAGTCGCAGTACTGCTAAAAATGAGACATTTAAGGGCTCATTCGAGCCATCAGTGGGGAATGCTCTTAACGGCCTTCAGAAATGTCTCTTGGAAAGAACTTGCTGCTTAAGTAGGGTGATATGTATCATCGAGTTTCGAGGGATAAGTAAAGTCATTCGTATTTTCCAAAAAAGATGTGCATTTATTCTCTATTTATGCACATACTGTATAAAATTATGTCCTCGAACGCTATTTTTGGCATCAAGTTACAGTCACTTCAAGGCCATTTACTGTTATAAGAGGCTCCCGAGACCTTAGCACAATTACAGGCATGGTTCCTAGCCACATTTTTATGGAAAAAATGACACCATCAGTATATCAAGGAATCTCCTGCATAGAACGTGAAGATTTGCATAAAATTCGTTTGGGGACTATATCTGATATGCCACCTAGAGAACCTGAAAACCAAAAAGACGCTATTTTGCCAAATAACATTGCGTTATTTTTGTTCTCTCGACTGACCACAAACATTAAGCGTTGGAAGACGCCATACCAGCAGTCAATGAATATTGCGCAGTCATCCCGTTCTTGGTGATGGAATACGGCCCAAATATTCAGGCATCAAATTTTGGTCTGCGACTGTAGACCCTAGTATGAACTGATAAACTCCGAGTTAGCAGTTAATTTCTATGGAAATTAAAAAGCGACAATGACCAAAAACTGTCCTTACCAGCGGCGTTTTCGAAACACTTCCCGCCTCCCAACAGTCGTAAGTTTTAATAGCAACGAGGAGGGACGACAGAGAATGCGGGTAGATTGATACAGTACTGTTTCGGGTTTATTTTGCCTTCATTCAGCCAATCATAACATCGACCAACAGCTGCAACCAGAAACACAAACCTGCGCACAGACGCATCGGACGCAGTTGGTCTACCACTGGGGTCTACCAGATGGATCATAAGTACTTCATTGAAACGAAGTTCATCAGTACCTCGCCACCTGTCATTCTCTTTCACTGCAGATCGGATATTTATTCAACCAGGAATGGGCGCACACCGATCTTTTGGCTTCACGAAGCAAACAATCTCCGTATGAGTGGCAAAGGTCACGAACAGGCAACCAATTACCAGGCCGAAGTCGGCCAAGTCATAATAGCAGTGAGGAGGGATGACAGAGAATGTGGGCAGATCGATACAGCACGGCAAAATAAGTCCGAAACAGTACTGTATCAATCCACCCGTATTCTCTGTCGTCCATCCTCGCTGCTATTATGAATTGGCCGACCTCGGCCCGATAATTGGTTGCCTGTTCGTGACCTTTGCCACCTATACGGAGAATGTTTGCTCAGTGAAGCCAATAGATCGGTGTGCGCCCATTCCTGAGTCATAAGTTTCTTAAGGCGCCAATTTTGCTGGTGTCATTCAATGCCATCAGCCTCCTAATTATAACATTCTTCCGAAGCAAAGATCTCAACGCACATGAAAAAACCAGAAAGAATGATACAACGATAAAATTCAAATCTTAAATTTTCTTTAAAAAATCATCTGTTCATGGCTAGATCATGTTTCATGACAGAACATGCATAAACAGGTGGGAGCAAATGATCAGTTTCTTGTCAGGAGGACCCTATATTTCCTCCTTCCGTCGAAAGAAATGTCTTGTACTAACTAAGGCAGTTGTGTCCCTTGGTAGTTACCCGTCTTTTACGCATGGTAGGGAAGTTAACTTTCGCGTCCAGGACGTGCAGCTCGGCTGCTGCTGTGTTCAAACAAAATTCGGGGCGTATTAACCCATTGTATGCCTTAATGGAATTTTGATGAGTCTCTAAGAATCCGCAGCTATTATCATAGATTGGCCATGAGAGGCCTCACGACAAGTCTACACCTAATTAGATCTCATCATCGGAAACACAAACTACCGTCAGTAACCTATCCCCCGTAATGGTAACCGAAATTTTTAGATATGCTTTAGATTGGGAAGGATTACTCAAATATAACTTTAATATTGATTATCTTGCGACCTAATCAAGTGACGCTTCAAACACACCGGGGTGTTGGTTTTTAAATGCACTGTATTTCGGCCGCCTGTGAAGATCGCAATCGGCAAAAAGGTGACTACTTATGAAGCGCGCCCCTTCACTAGAGATTTTCGATGTCCATGTATATTGTGATATATCTTTTAGCAGATCTCTGTAAAGCTCTTATCTCTCGTACTTATTTGATGGACATTTATGTCTTCTTCAAATTGTTTACTCTAAGAAAGGGCATCTCTCTGTTTAAAAAAATTTTTAATTATGAGATGTTTTAAGACCGTGCAATCTCCACTCGGATAGCATCGTGTCCGTCTTCCTAATAGTGCTCCTCATTAAATATTTAGCCTAGTCCACATCCATCGGAATATGTTATGATCCCCATATGGTATTTTCTTAATGGCATTGGGGAATGTTTTTTTGCCCTTATATGGAAATAATGCAACTTGTAAACTGAAAACCCCAGGGAATATAGAACGACAGAACGAGATAAAACTTATTCGGGAAGTGGTAACCTCTTTTAAACCGAAAGATACTCTTTCTTTGAGTACCAAACTTGAGGAAGACGTGGTTCACTATCGAATAAGTACAAAAAATAATATTTCTACAGCAGTTTCCATAAATACATTTGAATTTACTTAGGCATCGAAAATCATTCGATAAAGTATGTATTGCTTAAGTAGCTAGTTTTTACCTAGTGCGGTTTTCGCAAGCGGCCGAAAATGGGTGCATTCAAAAGCAGACATTCTGGTGTGTCTGAAATATGGCAGGATTACGTCGCGTGAATTCTTTATATTGTGAGGTAGACTTGCGCTCCATCTACCCCACCCTCCCCTCCCTCACCTGGCTGACTCCGATGACAAGACGATGTCAGAACAGTCGGAGGTGAACGCAGTGGCTGAATAGCCAACATATGCGGTGCCACATACACCGACCTTGTTTCCCGCACATGCATCAAGCTACTGTAAATCCGGTTGGAAACTGCCATGAGTGAGATTGCCACCAAAGCCATGGCAAAAAGAGTTCATCATAGCCTGACTCTCTGTCTGGAGAAGGATCGAGTTATTCTGTCATTTGGCAGCTTCCCAAGTCACGAGTCTCAGCGCGTCCTGATGCATTCAAGTGCGTCATATGCAGTATAATAATGAATGAGCTGATGCGCCGTTTGCGCATGCATTCTCCTCTGTTGGCCCATGCACCAGCCAACTGACCGAATCTGTCAAGGGACGAGTGATGTGACCGGGCACAGTAGCTGGCGTGATGTGTTAGCACACTCCTCGGGTGTGTTAAAACAGCCCCAGCTGTATGGCAGTAGTTATAGACTCGCGCGAGCCCTGCACCGCCCGATTAACGCACGCCGTGAGACAGTACGATCCCCCGTGCTGGTCCACCGTTATGGGGCCGAGCTGGTAAAATTCAGACCATTAAACACGTAAATCCTCCGGTAATGCAAACTCCCAATCAGATTTAACCGGTCCCCATCTAGCTCCGACATATTTATAGAAGTAGCTGACAAAAAATTTTCACCAGAATGACCATTTCTAGCCCACTTGTAGTCATGAGCTAAAAAACCACAATCCTACTATTCGTGATCTTAAATGCTGGAATTCACATACATGGACGAGGTATTCACTGACGGACTGAGGCTTGAATGATAGAACGCTGGACATGAAGGTGCTTAATGTACAACTTGGGTTCAAATCTCAGGTACTATCATTTTGGGTTGTGATGTTACTGGCTGTTTATGGAAGTGATGATGATGATGAGGATGATGATGATGATGATGATGATGATGATGATGATGATGATGATGATGATGATGATGATGATGATGATGATGATGATGATGATGATGATGATGATGATGATGATGATGATGATGATGATGACTGTAATCTTATAATGTTCCTGGGTAACGCCCATAAGTCGCCGACTGTCGCTCGCCATGCGACCGCATGTGAGGGATTTTAACTCGGCGGTCCGAGCGAATCGAATGTGCCTATTCCCACGCAGTGGGCGGGAGAGGTCGGCGAATGTCGCCACGCTGCATCCCCTTTTTCTCACATTCCGTGAGCTTCTTAACCGGAGGATCCAATGTTCAGTAGCTTCATTTGCGTCTGAATGGGCGCATATTGAAAGATTTCGGATTGCAAACACTTAGTTAGAAATAAATCTAGGTATCGCGATGTAAATATGAAGTCGGATATGTTCCTTGGGAGGAGCAAGAATCTTTTTTTGTAATTTTTTAACGCTGCTACCTCGGGTTATCGTCAGACTTGAAAAAAATGTGAAAACAAGTTCACATCATAATGATGTCGAAGAAGTCAGTAAGCGGCCTCCGTGTACATCATCCTGGTCTGAGTGATTTTCATCTCTTTCACTTCTTCCTGAATTTATTTGTGCATAACATCAAACTCAGTGTGTCGATTGATACATCGCTCAGCAGAGCGCATGATCTCTAGGAATTCCCGAGGTGTTCACTGATCGAGTTACGATACTCGCGGCGTCGACCTTTTAGTCGGTCTCCATGTGAATTATGGCACATACCACTTACAGCTGCGTCATAAAACAACGTGAAGTTGACTTGGAATTATTACTGTGCACAACCAGGCAGCTTTTGAAATGCCAAAATCCGCTAGAAAAAAAGTGACTTTGAACTTTAAAGATCCACCGGATACCAAAATTCTGACCAGGGCGAGGTTCAGTCTGCAGTGGACCTGTATATTTGGCCGTAGTAGCTCTTTCACTCATGTGAGATCTGATGCCTGCTCACTGAATGCTAGATAAGCATCGGGCTGCATGATTTGTCCTGGCGGTTCCGATCGGGAATATCCGATGTCATGTATATACGTATATGTAGCGCGTTCATCATCTCCCGAAGAAGACGAAGAAGAAGAGAGATCAGGCAAGATTCCAACCTCAACAAATGGTGGTTGAGCCCCCGCCTGACATATATGCATATTGTGAAGGGAGTTCAGAAAAAGACAACAATAGGTCCTCATACAATGATAGAATGCTGGACTCTACGACCCAAAATTTCAGGTTCGAGTTCCAGGTGTTCCAAGTATATAGGGTGAAGTATGGATAGACGAGAACGGCCAAGAATTCAAAAATGACCACTGCAGTGTCTACTATGTTTGATAAAACTCCTTTCAGCATGCATTTACGATCTTTATCGATCGTGTTTGTCGGCTTCAGATCAGTAAACAAGGAAAACGGGACAGGCATATTTCGAAACCAAACAGGTAAACGCTATTTCAACATATTTATTTACTCACATATATACGTATATGTCGATATGCATAAAGATTCGAGGTCCAGACATTGTATCGCGTTCATCATCTCCCGAAGAAGACGAGGAAGAAGAGAGGACGAATTCATGGATCATATTGTATTCGAACTGACGTTTCGGAAACTTCCTCGTTTCCATCATCAGAGTAGCGTAATTGTTGCACTTGCCGGTCTTGAGTTGTTCAGTCTTGCCGCTTGCCTCGTATTATAGCCGTGCTGGGCGCACGAACTTTGACCTGCCTGTTTGCCGCTGACTGGTTTAGACCTCCCCGGGGCTGACCGCTGACAGGCCTGCGTGACCCTTGCTCCGTTTGGGGTCGGCATAATTTTGGTCAAATCAACGTGTCGCTTGGCCCCTCCCACGTCAGCCGGTGGACTGATCGGTCGTTGCTGTTCGGGTGAGCAGCATTCGGCTTCGCGGGCGCATCGGTTAGACAGTGTTCGGCTTTAGTCACATGACCTCTGGCCCCCAAATCCGCTCTTTTCCTTGTGCGTTGACTCTCGGTCCCGCCTGCTCGCTTGCCTTACTGGTACTGTGCGGGCTGATCCGAGCCTTGTACGCAGCCCCTGGTAGGCGGGATGTAGATCTATAGCTCGGTTGAGTGTACCAGTCGAGGACCAACTTTCGATCACCAGTCTGGCCATCCTCTCATTGGCTCGACCAATTACCCTCGCCTTCTCAAAGACAAAATTGTGGTTCAGACATATATATGTGAATTGGAACGCAGGCATACATATGCGGAAATACTTCTACACTATGAGAGCAACAGTCCGATCTCTCACAAGCGGAGTACTATAAAAGTCTGATACACTGAGCAAAAACACATTGCTCTGATGAAGAAAGCTACAAAGTTGAGCTAAATTACCTGTTTGATTTATTTTCCCAGAACGGTTACCCTAGAGATTTCGTACGTCAATGCATGAGACAACAAGAGATAAAAACAAAGGAACTAGATAGTTTTAATCAAGCGCCCAAAGCAAACAATTGGCAAATCCTTCCTTTAATCAGGAATGTGTCTGAACTTGTTGAAAGACACTTGAGGAAACATCAGATAAAAGTGGCGCACAAGCCGACGATTACTCTACGCACCCAGCTCGTAAACCCTAAGGATAGGGTCGGCTATCTCGATAGAAAAAAAGTCGTCTATAAGATCCCGTGCGATGCCTGTGATGCCGTATATTGTGGCCAAATGGGAAAATTTGCCTCTACACGCATCCACGAACATCAACTTGCAGTTAATAGGCAAGACCACTTGTCTCAAATGGCCATGCACACTCTTGATACTGGGCACACGTTCGCGTGGGACAAAACTCGCATCGTCGGAGTTTGCCCATCTAAAAAAGACCGGGAGTTTCTTGAAGCATAGCACTCCGATGAGTCATGCATCAACAGGCATATCGAATTAGATGCCACGTACAAGAATCTCAGAAAAAAGTGGAAGAGACGAAAGCCGATTAATATGGACTGACACATACGACGGTGGTTTGCTGGCTGAGACACCAAATGAGTATTGATTTTGTAGAACTTTTGAAATTGTAATTGTTTTCTGCACACTTACTCTAGTCTGACGACGACACTGGGAACCGACGTCGGAAATATACTCAATAAAGTTTTCTCTCTTTCCCAAAGAACTTATTCGATTTCAAACATATATATGTATATATGTGGGCAAATGTATATATGTATACATATGTTTATACTACTCATAGTTCTGCCTGTTTGCAGAGTATGGATTACGTGATTATTTCACAGTAACCGATGGCAGTCGGCTTGAATGTTCATTAAAATTTCGGATCTGACTCTAAAAATCATGTCCCGGGGATTTAACTCCATGTCCTGCACTGAATGGCTTCTGAATATTTCGCTTTATCTATGTATATATATAGGCGGAATGGGATTTCCAACAAAGACAATGGAGACTGGAATGGCCATTTCTGACTTTTTAGCCGTCGTCAGCCAGTCATACCCACCCTCGGAGTGTGGAACACCCGAGGCACGAACTCGCGACCTGTTAGTTAGAGGTCCACGCCTCTAACACTGAGCCACGAGCCCGTCGCCCTGTCGGTTTTCGGCAAAGAAAAGTGATACTGGAATGGTCATTTCTGGCTTATCAGCTGTCATCAGTCCGTCATCAGTCCGTCATACCCAACCCCAAGTGAGGATCACTTTAGGTTTTTATATATACATTACGTTCATTCCTTTCATTTCACTTATCACACTAAGTCATTTAACCCGGAAACTCAGTTACCTGTCTTAACTGTTTTCACGAATCGCTTACTTTCGGCTATTGTCATGATGGATATAAAGGACTAGAGTTGGTGTGTTTAAAGGGGCATTTTAAATTTAAAATCTGAATGAATCTTCCTCCAGACCATTGCATGTACGTGACAAATTCTCGTAGAGTGGATGACTGAATCGTCGAAGTCTCCCTCCTAGATGCAGCAACGTGTCCCCCTTTTCTGGATCGCTTTACACTGGTCACGAATATGCACTCCCACGCAGGCTCCGTGCCGCTGGAAATGTGACGCCAGGCACGCAGTGTGTGCGCCAGTATCGGATTACGACGGATAAAGAAACGGATACACTACCGGTAACTGTGTACTTTGTGACCCTGCTGACCGCGGTTTGCTTCTAGCGGCTTTTTGTAATATCTGCACTACTAAACTATCGCCAAGACTTTGGTGCTGGCCAATTCTATCTATAATGACAGGAGGCCAGAAAAGTCCATCTTATCGTTTTGTCTAGTTTTAGTTGGGGAACCCTGCAGCGTCCGACCGAAACAAGCGAAAGACTTCGTCAAGCGGTTTTTGACAGAGGCCATGGTTTAGGAATTTTCGTCTGCAAGAAGAGAACTCGATCTCGATGTTTATTTCCTGATATTTTTTAGTCTTTAGCCAGTCTCAGACCGCACAGACGGATATTTGAACCTCTATCTGATGGCCGACGCAGATTCAAATCAGTGCTCACACCTTCACCGAACTTTCACGCTAAGGAGAAATACAGTAGGTGTGATAACTCAGGAACTGTTAACCGCAATTCTAAAATGCGTTTTTGTCTCATAAAGATCACTTGCATCGGGTTTTAAAATTAATCACCATGCAGCATAGGTCTATAATAATTAAGTTTTCCCGTGATGCTGGCTTTCAAACGAGCCTCTTTTCGACTGCATGTAGAAACCACAATCGGTAAATAATGACTACATAAGTAGCATAAATTTTTCTCATTGATTTTTGATGATTTTCAAAATTAAATTATATTTCATGAAAGACATAAATAAACATATTCATTCTCTTACGCATTTGGTAGGAAAATACGTCTTCTTTCAATTTTATACTTGAAGGAAGGGTACAATTCGGTTTTCAAAAACTTTTCCGATTCCCCAATAATTTTGAACCCGACCTGCCTTTACACTTGCATTTACGGTTTCAACACCCCAAAACGTAAATCTTCCGCGCGCGGAAATTCGTATATTTCTCTACGGTATTATGAGGAGACCATGTGGGGTTCATAAAATTTAGCAGTTAATTTGGGTCATATTTTTGACTTCACAAGCCATATTGGTAAATGCAGAGGCATGACGTTTTATGAATGGCCATTTCACGGTATTAAATGATCTCCCAATCAGAAACTTTTTGCAAACCGAATTATACCTTTCCTTCGAGTATAAATGTGCATGAAAGCGTAATTTTCTACCAAACGAGCAGAAGAATGAATATTTTATGCATGTCTTCCATGAAATATAATTGAATCTTTAAGGGCATCGAAAACCAATGGGTAACCTTCATGATATGTAAGTAGTCAATTTTTAAACAGTGTGCTTCTTGCATGCGGCCGAAATGAAGTTCGTTTGAAAGCCAATATTCCGAGGGAACTTAATTATTTTAGAATTATGCTGCACGGTGATTAATTTTAAAACTGTACTTAAGTAATCTTCTCGAAACGAAAACGCATTTTAGAATTTCGGTTAACATTTAATCAGTTAGCACACCTACTGTAGCTCGTAATCAGCCCTCCATTCAGTACAGGCCAGCAGACGCCATTGTCAAATAATTTTGTAATTTAACCGTCAACTTGGGCTTCTTCGCTCATAGGGTCCTAAAGTAGAAGGAGACTCACAGATGAGACAGTCGAAACGCGGTAACCACCGTGTTTCGGACGGAGTGGGCATAGGACTGGTGACCTGCTCGGGAACCAGTCTATGATGGTGGCAGGCTTGCACAGCATTTACTGCACTCTCTCCTCCCTCAATTACGTGGGTCTTGAAGCAAGACACACTCAGAACGACCGGGGGTGGGCTCGGTGGTAGCAGCTGACGAGACTAAGCAGCACTTCTACGCGTGCCACACACGTCGTCTCGTGTTTTCGCAGAAAGGAAGGGATTTTCTTATCTCAGTGAAGTTGGAGTACCATAGGGGCCAAACTGCGAACGATCAGTAAGCCTTCATTTCAGTCAGTCAGTCTCCTCACCTGAACACACAGTAGTGACCACGCGGGCCGAGTTGTCCCGTCAGTTTTCAAAATTTCAAGCCACGACCCCCAACAAGTCGTGATAGACTCAAGCGCGCTGAAATGCCTCAGGAACGACCTTCCCTGTTGTAGCCGACAGCACAACAAGCCGGTGATTCACTGGTTATAATGTTGGACTAATAAGCTATAGGGCATGCGTTCGAGTTTCCGGCGTCGGCGCACCTGGAAATCCCATTCCCCGTTTGAAATGGCTATAGGAAGTGACACCGTAGCCTATTTTGTCCATATAGGGCCCAGAGAATAGAAAGCGCCCTACCCACGCCGTGTGTGCATGGTAAATTAAATTTGCGCTGGTGATGCGAGTCGCGTTTAACAGAAAACCAGTTAATCATCTCTTCAACCTCACCTAATAACACCAAGTCAAGCAATAAGCGACAAAACCGTGGTTACAGCATGAAATAACCGGATATTGAGAAGTTATTAGATCAGCGATGGTGTATTTGATCAGACTAACCGCCCAACTTGGTGGGTAGAACGTCAGGTATGTGTCAAGGCCTCAAAGTCTAGGCATCACATACCTAAGATGAAAGGTTTATTTTAAAGTCACTGTGGATGCACGCGCAATTCGCTTGCTTTAATGACTGTTTCGACAAACATAAACAACCTGCACTTTTGGGGAAGCAAGTTTACTATGGTAAAAAAAAATCGAACCCTGCTCGATGCCTTACATTCAGTTAGATAGATCACCGCAGAGGGAGTCATTTGGGCGGTATCATGCGTGCTCGTCCAATCTATGGTGCGATAGTATCATCGGTTGGTCCTACGCTTTGTGAGCATCTACTTTGCCGGTATCAGCAAACCTTCGCAGCCTGATGAGTGCTGACAGTTCTGTGGTATCTGACCCTCTGGCGGTGGATGAGCTTGTGCTCCCGCCGGGTGCACAGGTCGTGGCTGCCCAGTCCTCCACGTCTTTTCTGTTGTTGTTGTCTCTGGTCAAAATCCTGGTCAACTGTTTGCTGCGGAGAAGGGGGTGTGGAGTGGCGCACCAAGATGTGGGTTCGGCCGCGCACCCACCTGCGTCATGCTCTCCTCCGATCTTATTTACTCTGTCTTGACACCGAGTCCAGATGGGGAGGAGGAGAGCGCGCGGTAGATGCCCCGCAAGTCTACTCCCATAATAAACTTATTTTCGCGCAAGTCACCCAGCCCGCTTCATCTTGCTGTGGAACACACGGTGGACGTCGTCATGTGCGACGGTTGAACTATCAATATCATCGGCCGATGGCAAGCTGCCAGCCCTTAGGTGTTCACTTATTAAGGGAAACCATCGCGGCGACAGTCAGTTGCTCATTTTAAACCGCGTAGCTGGCAAATTGGGGGCTGCTTATATATTTAGGCGAGGAAGTGGCGGAAAGTCGACTTGTCTACTTTCTCGCATTCCCAAAATAAGGATTTTGGTGATTCCAGAAACTACAATCAAGCAGCGCCTACAATAACATTTCTCCATATTGACCCAACTGTGAAAAACTCGGTGCCTCGGTGGGATTCGAACCCACGCAGTAAGGGGAAGGCTTTAGCGCAGCCAACGCTCTAACCACCTGAGCTACGAGGCCCCACCGAGGCGCCGATTTTTGGCCTCGTAGCTCAGGTGGTTAGAGCGTTGGCTGCGCTAAAGCCTTCCCCTTACTGCGTGGGTTCGAATCCCACCGAGGCGCCGAGTTTTTCACAGTTGGGTCAATATGAATTATGCAGAATCTGCAAAATATCTATGAATAACATTTCTCTCTGTACAGAAAAGTACTGCATTGCAATGTTTAACGCCAAAGCTTTGAAATATCACAATATCTGGCAAAAATACAGTCTGAGGCGTTTGGCTCTCGCATTTCCTGACGCTACCGAGGGCCGCCAGCTGCCTGAGCCTACTTGAGCCTGATCTAGCCCAATTCATTGGGCTGTTGAGTCACCGTTTGACTGAAACAAACTTTGCGAAACCGGGGCTGACGGAAGCTGCAGCAAATGTTGCTTACGCAATAACTAGTATGACATGTGAACGCAGCCTTGATCACTCAGAAGTGGTGTGCCATTCCAGCACGGAGTTCTCGTAAGCCACCTTCGTGATGCTCTGATCTGGGCGTGGCTTGAGGGAGGATGAGGGCTCCTAATAACACTAGCTCACTGACAGAGAACTGCATGTTTTCTTGTGTGTCTCGACTGTCAGCTTTGCCTTGTTTCCTTTTTGATATTTTTCGCGGTCTCTTATTGGCGCGCATTTGCGAGGCAGAACCTCAATCTCCAGGCACAGTGGAACCGGTGTCCTACGAGTGATGTGTTAACTTCACTCTTTCAACAATTTCCCCAAGCCCACAAACCAATCTGTTAGTTCCCCTCGAATGTGTCCAGCGTACTTTCAGCCAAAAGTACATGTAAAAGATGAGCGCTGCACAACTCTAGAATATTTGCTTAAGAGCTTGCTAAATGGCAGAGAAATGCGCATTAGTTCTTTGGAAACTAGTCCTTATGTTGACCCACCGCTCCTGGGTAAGCGGCGTTCTGGGTGAATTAATTTGGATGCTTTAGGAAAGCGACTTCATTGTCTAAACGAGCAAGATCCTAGTTCGTAGCCGTACCTGTTTGGGGTTAGGGATAAAGGTTGGGGGTTAGGGGTTGGGTTTAGGGGTCAGGGGTTAGAGGTTAAGATGAGGGGTTAGGGTTATGGGTCGTTGTTATGGCTCAGGGTTAGGGGTTAAGGTTAAGTGTTTGGGTTTGGCGTTAGGGGTTAGGGTTAGGGGTCGGGGTTGGGGTTTGAGATTAGGGGTAGGAATTGGGGTTAGGGGTTAGGCGAGTGCTTGTTTACTGCAGCTACGGCTATGAAATACGATCAGCGAAACACAACTTAAGTTGCGGGTTTGGGGAAGACAAGAGTTTCGTATACATACGTGCTTTCCAAATAGAATATTCGTGAGCACTAACAAAAAGGTGCTGAAAAGTGCTAAGGCAGGTTCAAACGTTGTTTGCTGTGTTGACCAGGGACTTGACGAATTCCGATTGGACTCACTTATTTACCGGAATTCCGTGCCGTCGCTCACAGGGTTACCGGCTCACTTGATGACCCAACGTAGCAACAGGAGTCAGTTGCAAGTGGGTTGCATGCCTGGGTTCAGCCCATGTCAGCCGTGCCTGTTCTCTACCGAAAACTGCGTCACTGCATCTGTCACTGCTATCGCAACGCAATAGTGGCGATAGGAAACGTCATGGAAATTTTGGTCGGGGTGTAAGACCTCACTTGTTTCCTCACCCCCACCCCCCCCCCTCCGCCGTCAGTGTATTCCTTCACTCAGTATCTAACGAGGTGACTGCCTCTAGGATAATGGAAGAGTGCTATAATGAGTCACCGCAAGCAAAATCAAATCGTGCTCTTCTACTGGTGAGTTGGGTCTTCTTGCCGCATGACCTCCATAGATTCAGTGGTAGCTGTGGCAGGGAATTTGGCGAACGATAGCAGTATCTGACAAGAGCTTGAGGAGTGATCGTCGAACACTGCACAACATCGCCGTCTGTCCTTTGTTCAGTCTGCAAGTACAATATTAATTTTCTTTAAATTCAACGGCTTTTTCCTTCAGGCGCAGTTAGAAGGTTTCGTCTGACTGTCTACAATGGAAGGCATAGACCAACATTATTCAGCCCAGCTCATCAGCTGTTTTAACGCTTACTACGTCTCCAAGACTTGTCTTAATAGCCAGACCCTAACGTCCAAGACCACAGCGACCTTGCAAGGTCTCGTAGTCCAGCCGTTCGGCGGGTTGCCTTGGGATGTCTGACCTCTGTTCATCCTCTCCTTTGCATAGCCTGGGTGTACTCACAGGGCACGATGCGTAGGCGGAGGCAGCAAGTGTCTGACCTTTCCAAGGTCACCGCAGACGCGTCAGAGAGGTCGTTGTCGCGCCCGTAACTCCGAGGCAACTGGTAATGTCTTCAGCCGGAAGCAGGCACACCGCGCATCACGGTGGCTGACGTCACGGGGAACCTGCCAGTCGACTAAAACAACAAAAGCACCCAATTTCTATAAACGGAACAGAGTGACGTAAGCGCAAACACTAAAAATGATCACTTAAAGCAACAGAGTGTTAAAACAAATGCAAGATAAAGATTCGTGCGGGAAAAAAGATTGATGCAGCAAAGAATAAAAAGTAAAAGCATTGTGAAGTAACACGAAGAGACGCAGCAACTGTAATAACGGATCATTAAACAGAGACTAGGTAAACACTTCCTACATTATGAGCGCAAATAAGCTGCTCAATTCCGGGTATTGTTATCACTTCTCCACCCAACTACCGTCCTCCCGTCTCGGTAAGCCGCTGCCTTCGAGAATATTCCACTTCACATCTGTGCAAAGTGGTCCTGACACAACGACTTTTACTTTAACACACCTCCGCGAACAACCATTTTAAACAAACCGCCAGTTCTTAGACAGTGCCAGCCAATGGGAACTCCGATTTCTTGGTTTTCAAGTTGCGCATGCGGAGATATAAGGAATATCCAAACTGCAGGAATTTCGTGCCGGAAATAACACCAGATACTTTCTTTAATCCCGAAGGTCTGTTTAAAAATGCGGCTATAGTCTTGGAGACTAGTAGGGAAAGGTTTTCGGCAAGAATTTGCTCATAAGAATGCATACATGTTCACAGGATCGGAGTAGAGCACCTGACATCTAGCTGGAAGGGTAACGAACTCTTTGCAGTAGTCTACGGAATCTTCCACGACGCCTGCGTAATGGTGCATTTTTTAAGCCTGTGAGAACGCAGCGCGTTCAGAGATAAGCGTCACATGAGAGGGACATGCCCCGACCGATCTAGATTGCAGGGCGAAAATGAAATCATAAATGACCACTCAAATGTCCCTGCCGTTGTTGGTAAAAACAACTTCTCCGTTATTGTGGAAGGGGGCGCTCACCGATCGCCATTACGGAACTCACTCGTTCCGTTGTGCCTTAAGAGCTCTCTCTCGAGCCCAACCAGCAGCCGCACAGCGGCGCATGATATAGGCAGTATGATATTACTGACAAAGACAAGGGAGACTGGAATGGCCATTTCCGGCTTATTAGCCGTCGTCAGCCAGTCATACCCAACCCCGAAGTGTGGAACACCCGGGTCTCGAACTTGCGATCTGTTCGTTAGAAGTCCACGCCTCTAACCACTGAGCCACGAGCCCGTTGCCCTGTCGGTTTTGGATCGGGAATATACAGTGGTAGGGGGCGCTCACCGTTATTGATGGTTAGTCACCATGCTGCTGCCTGAGTGGGCCGTAGGCAGTCAGCTCCATGGCACTGCGGAAATGCTCTCTTTCGTCCGGCAACCAGAACGGACCGCCACCCGCCACGTTGTGATGAGACTGGATACCGCTGATCTCAGTCAACATGACGCGAGCCCCCTTTGTGTGCGGATGAGAGCGTTACCCCGTGGTTAACCGGCTTGGGTTTCGAAGGTCGGGCGTGAAACCGGGGGCAGGTGAGGTATTATCACTGGCCGATGATGACATAAAAGCCAGAAGGGGTCATTCTAGCGCTCTGTCTTTGCGGTTGAAGCTGCGACAATCAAAAACTCAGATTTATGCGAGCAAGCTATCATCGCGCCAAGTACGACTGCTGACGACGAATCCGGGACTGTTCATTGTGGTAGGTGTGTGGTCGACTGGCAAGCGCATCCTATAAAAACGGCATTCCCGAGGCGTCAAACCCTTATCTGTGGCCGCCTGTGATGCTGGGTTCGAGTGGAAATTCTAAGCGTTGGGCAGGTGGGCTCTTATCCACTTACCTTCTCATTTAGCCGACAATGACTATTGCTCATCTGTTGGTTCCTTATTCGGTCTAGTGAGGAGATTTCGACAGCTGATGCATACCTTATATGCCAGCTTTTAAATCTCAGTAATCAATTGCTAACTTGGGATTAACCAGCCAGAATGAGGCCTCGCAGCTCATTCCGAAAGTTAACATGAATATTTGAGTCAAAATCCATCAGCTACGACGGGTTGACTGCGCAGTAAGCATAAAATACCATCAGGCAGCCAGAGGTATGCAAATTTTGCGTGATTTACCCTACTTCACAACGAAAATGCTAGCTAGAAGCCCAGACATGCGTTTCGCCAATATTTTGCCGCTGCATGGCACAGTTCCGAGGGCTTCGGCTAATCAGTGAGTCTCCCAACGTCCTCTGTGGGCTTTCTGGTTGTTGTATCCAGCTGGTCAACTTTTGGAATCCTCCACGCCCCTCTTCACAAGTGCTTCCACATTCGGCCCCTGTTGGCATTCCCCTTTCCCCCTTGTTGTAACCCTCTTTTTAACGTCATCGGTGTTCTTTTAATTAACTAGTTTTTCACTCCGACCTTGAGCTGGGAATCCCATTTGCTCGAACAGTATCAGGAATGCCTCGTTTAGAGTATCCCTTGTTGAGGTTTGTACGTTTTTTTTATTATTACCATATTCTATCAATAGTACCGTATATACACCGAAATCTGTTTTGGCTTATATGCGTGACATTGGGGCAATTAACGACTCGGGGGCGGACTGACGAGCCATCATCGCCTTAATTACGGCCCCTGGCAGTGATCACGAGACCTGTTAATTATAGTACTCATGTGGCTCCGCGACAGCCCAGTAATACAAATGCTGCAGTTTGTGACTCCAATACCTTTATCTACAACCGTCTCTAATGATGGGTTTGAGTGAGAATCCGTAAGTCAATAAACTTCTTGGCCCAGTAATCGCATCTTCTTCTTCTTCATGACGTACAGTAAGTGGGCTAACTCATGAAATTTCAACAGAAAATCCGAAATGCGTTTTCGTTTAGAAAAGATTAACTCAGTAGGGTTGTAAAACTAGTCAGCTTGCAACATAATTCTACAATAATTCAGTTACCCCAGAACGCCGGCTTTCTAACAAACTTCTTTCCGTCTGAATCCAAAAGCATGATCCGTACAAATGACTACTTAAGTAGCATGCATTTTTTCATTGATTTTCGATGCCCTTGAAGATTCAGTAATATTTCATGGAAAACATGCATAAAAATATTCATTCTTTTGCTCATTTAGTAGAAAATTACGTCTTCTTTCAATTTT
The DNA here is from genome assembly GCA_902702965.1 of Spirometra erinaceieuropaei. Lineage (NCBI taxonomy): Eukaryota > Metazoa > Platyhelminthes > Cestoda > Diphyllobothriidea > Diphyllobothriidae > Spirometra > Spirometra erinaceieuropaei. Next base: position 1,012,007 of record CACRXP010000026.1, read on the forward strand.
ACGCTCGAAGGACAGGTTTAATTTGGTTTCATAAAACTTTTCCGATTCCCCGAATAATTTTGAACCTGACCTGCCGTTACACTTGCAATCGAAGTTAATAAACTACAAGCTGTATAATTCCCGCGTACGGAAATCCATACATTTCGCTACCGTATTAAGCGGAGACCATGTGGGATTCATAAAATTAAGCAGTGGCTTTGAGCCACATTGTTAACTTCACAAGTAACTTTGGTAAATGCAGAGACCTGACGTTTTATGATGGGTCATTTCACGGTACTAAATTATCTCACAATTAGAAACTTTTTTAAAACCGAATTGTACCCTTCCTTCGAGAGTAAAATTGTAAAAAGACGTATTTTTCTACTAGATGAGCAAAAGAATGAATATTTTTATGCATGATTTTCATGAAATATGATTGAATCTTTAAGGGCATCGAAAAGCAGTGAAAAAGTGCATGCTGCTTAAGTGGCCATTTTCTACATAGTATGATTTTTGGATGCCGTCGGTAAAAAGTTTGTTCGAAAGCCGGAATCCTGAGGTAACTTAATTATTATAGAATTATGCTGCATGATGATTGGTTTTACAACCCTACTTAATTAACCTTTTCCAAACGAAAACGCATTTCGGTAGACATTTCATGAGTTAACCCACCTACTGTAAGTATTGACTAAAAGCCTCGATAAGCATCAGAACTGCTGGTCCCCTCTTCAACGTCACTCTATGTACTTCATTTTTTGTTGAATCTAGCGCCCACACCACAAGGTGCCTCATACGCCAGTGACCTCCCACGGCTGACCGTCCATGCGTGCCCTTTGTAAGCTACTCGGCTAAATTTAAGGCCACCAGAATGTCTCGTCCTCTACCCTTCAGACTCGTCCATTTTGGGCAGAATGGACTAAGGTGGTGACGAAATTGCAGCAATTAACGACGCGAGTGTCAGCCATCGGTGCCCTCAAAACGGGCCACGTGATAGATGCGCTGGACCAACACGGGGGCCACATCGGACTCTGGCAGGCGGCGGGGTGCGCTGGCGGACCCTGTTGTCGGCATTCGTCGCACAACTGGACCACTGTCACCACCCCATTGATTTGTGGTCAAAATCCTGGTCATTTGTGTGTGGACCAGGGGTGCGGAGTGGAGCGCGAAGGCGAGGATCCGTCCGAGCCATCCACCTGCGGCCTCCCCCGTCTCCGGTCTTCTTGACTCGGTCTTGACAGCGGGCTCAGGCGGGGGAGGAGGAGAGAGTGTAGGTAGACGCAGCGCAAGTCTACCGGCACTATAAACCCCTGCGCAAGTCACCGTCCCTGCTCCCACAATGCAGTCTGTGGGGCACACGGTGGTCATCGTCGAAATCAACGAACGAACTGTCGTGTGTGTGTGTGTGTGTGTGTGCCCTCAAAACGGGCCACGTGTTAGATGCGCTGGACCAACACGGGGGCCACATCGGACTCTGGCAGGCGTTATCTGTGCGCAATAACAAATGCCAACATTTGCGGGGTGCGCTGGCGGACCCTGTTGTCGGCATTCGTCGCTCAACCGGACCACTGCCTCCACCCCATTGTTTTGTGGTCAAAATCCTGGTCATTGGTGTGTGGACCAGGGGTGCGGAGTGGAGCGCCAAGGCGAAGATCCGTCCGAGCCATCCACCTGCGGCCTCCCCCGTCTCCGGTCTTCTTGACTCTGTCTTGACACCGGGGCCAGGTGGGGGAGGAGGAGAGAGTGTAGGTAGATGCAGCGCAAGTCTACTGGCACTATAAACCCCTGCGCAAGTCACCGTCCCTGCTCCCACAATGCAGTCTGTGGGGCACACGGTGGTCATCGTCGAAATCGACGGACGAACTGTCGTCAGCCATCAAACAGTCAGCACACCAAGTGCAGCAATCTCTGATGAGGGGGGGAGGGGGAGCCGTGAATATTCATAGGTATGCGGTAGCATGGCGACTGCATCCTATAAATACTGCAGCCCCTTGTGCATGAACCACCCGTATCTGCTTTTGTCTCTGATGATGGGTTTGAGCTGGGATCCGAGACGTCAAGCTTATAAAGCTCTTGTCCCAGCGATCGTGTCTCCGTCTTCAAGACTGCTTCCTGGGACTCGTCTCTTCGTTCCTATGGATACGTCTCGCCGATCAAAAGCCGGGGGGGGGGGGGCAGAATTAGTATTTTAATTTTTACTGCAGGAGGGCGTGCGCAAGCGACTCAGAGACCCGCGACAGCGAGTCTTCACCACACAGTGAACTACGGTGTGGAGTGCGTGCACCCGAGCAAGCACCGTCTACAACCAATCAACGAGGAAGGAAACGTTGATCGGGGTCAAGCAGTCGCCAAGTCGACGGTCGGATTACACGTGACAGAGAAATTCAGCTGACAAAGGATGCCAAGCAAAGCAAATGCGGTATGGGCACCCGACTGTGAGCTTCTGCTCTGACAGCTACTACTTTCCAACGCCTACCCAAGCTCAAAAGACAGACCCCTGTTTACAAGAATCATCTCTATTTCTGTCTTACTTTGATCTTTTTATGGCAGCAGTATTCTGCGACCGTATTGTGAAACTGCGACTTCTTTGATGATGGCGCCGCAATCCGGGGTAGGGGCTTTACTCTGCAAGGAGCTCGTCACTACTGTGCTTCCTAACCACAAAAACAACTCTGTCATCTGACTGTTTGATTTAGCGACAAACGTGTAAACTTGAAATTTTCCGTTCCCTCCACCGGCGTCTGTTTCTGACAATGTCGGTTTGGGCAAGTAAGTCGTAAATATTTTTCACGAGGGCGAAGCTGTCTTAGGCATTGTATAGAGAACTGATCGTTTGGCATTAGTTTAAAACCCCAGGGATGTATATCTGCGTATTCACCGATGAAAACGGTCCATTTATGTAACCTTCCTGCCGTTGCGTACTCCCGTTTCCCCCGTTGCTTCTATAGCATTAGATGGGAGGTTTTTCATCGTAAATATATGCCTTTTTAGCGCACTTTTGATTGTAATTTGTAGAATGTCTCGTCGTCTGCCCGTCAGCGTCGTCCAGTCGAAGTAGAATGGTGCGTGATTAATAACAATAAATCTTTCTGACCAAAAGTTGTAAAGGCGGAATTAGTATGACAGTTTTTACTGTAGCAGGGAGCGTAAAAATGTGTCAGCGAACCGCGACAGAAAGTCTTCACCACACAGTGAGCCATGGTGTGGGCTGCGTACGTGCACCCGAGCCAAGCCCGCCTACAACCAATCAGCGAGGAACATAACGTTGA
>CACRXP010000026.1:1017362-1032915 GCA_902702965.1 Spirometra erinaceieuropaei
GAATCCAATTGACAAAGGGAAGTCGAGTTTCCGAATGCTAATACCTCAACAATATGTTCTAGAACTTTCACCATACTGACAGCCCAAACACGAGTTTTGCCGATATTTTACCGCTGCCTGGGACAGCTTAAATTCAGCTAATCGGTAACTCCGCGTGGGTTATCTGGTAAGTATTTTAGGATCGGATGTGGCTATGTAGCCGCAGCTCAGGTAAACGAACCTCTGTCACCCGTAAAACGGGACCGGTAATAAAAGGGTTTTTACAGGTGGGCCGGGGAACGCAAAGGTGGCGAGATCAAGTAATTGCGTGCAGACGAAAAGCTACTTGACGGCGCGGTTGTACTTTGAATGCTTAAGAAATAGTTGCCTTAACCCCCAACTCCAAACCTAACCGATAAATCTAACCTTCAACCCTCACCCCAAACCCCAACCCTTACCACTAAGCCCTAAAACCTAACCCTAGCCCTGAACTGCAGTCCCAAACCCCGAAACATCCAACGCGAAATTTAGAAGGAGACGGGAGGCCAAAAGTCAAGAAGGAGCACCGAAATTGGGCCAAAAAAGGAGATACGGCAACAAAGAAACATGGCCGCCAAAAAACACACCGCAACGCACAGTGACGCAATGCCAACGTAAGCACACCAACTCAAAATAACGAAGAAGGTCAACAATATTGTCTCCATCAGATGCGACTACATAACCACATCTTACTCACTTCCTTTCCGAAGTCGTTCATCGGATCATCAAATAACTCTATGTTAGAGAATATCGAAGATTTACCCCGAAAAAATGCTTGCAGGAAGAGTGGTAGGTTTTGTCAACGCTCGCATCATACGGACCATAATTTCGTCTTTGAGATGATGGATTCTCTGACTACCGATATTGCTGCCCTCTCTCGACAACCAGCCGATTGGTCTGTACAGAATATTTCATTGCATGACTCTTAAGGAAAAAGTGGCAGAGATATGGGAGCCCCCAAAAGTAACATGAAATGGGACTGCTTCAGGTATTTTCAGAGCGAGTTATCATGGCGAAGAAGCACTAAATGATCGGCTAGCCTGCATAACCATATCTTACCAATATAACTTGTCCTTGGAGAGGTGGAAAACAGCTATGGAATGAAGCATTGGTTCGTTGGTGGGCAAATTACCGCTTGCGTCGAGAATTATTCGGCGCACATTTAAGTTGGCGATATTACTTAAATGGAATCTCAGTGGCGATGAAGGCTGAACATAATTTCAAGATACTTCTCTTGTAGTTTGTGGACAACGAAGATCATGTCGGTGGTGTTACAGTGTTGTCTGAAGGCACACCGGCTCTCTGGGAGAAGTCCGTGTTCCAGATGAGTATTGAGACGATCCAGAAGGATGCGAGCAATGATCTTTCTGACATCGTCCAGCAGTAAGATTTCGTTGTGATTATTATAATCGCCTGTACTTTTCGCGACTGTAGAGATAGACGATTGTCGCGTCCTCAAAAGCCTGAGGAACTTGTTCTTGACGTCACATCTTCTCGTGTATCGGTGACAATTCCCCAATAAATGGGGAGCCGCCGAACGGAATCACGCCGAATCCCGGAGCTCTCCTGTTAGAGAGTTGTTGCACAAATCGGATGGTTTCTGAGAGGAAATGCTGGAGGTCCAGACCACTGTTCCTCTCCACTCGAGGGAGTTGGTCGATGACGGCGACGCAGATTGTGTGTGGGCGGTTGAAGACGGTTCTGAAGTGCTCGGCCCAACGCTTCAGAATGTGTGATTTCTCCTTCAGAGCCGAGAAGCGGTGAGGTTCGCTGTGGGGCCGTAAGCCGCCTTCATTAATGCAAGGACGTTGTCTGTTTCGTTGCTCTCCGCACACCCATCGGCCTTGCAAGCCGTCCAGTCATCCTGCATCTCCCGCAGTCGTTGCCGCACAAGGTTGTGATAGCAGAAGAAGGTCGCCCTGTGTGCGTTGGTCCGGCGATTGATGCAGGCTTTGTTCAATCTGCCAATAGAAGCGAAGAGACTAGTCCCTGGAAGCAGTCTTGAAGAAGGAGACACGATCGCTGGGACAAGAGCTTTATTAGCCTGACGTTTCGGATTCCTGCTCGAACCCATCATCAGAGACAATAGCAGATACGGGTCAGCGCGTCAGATGGTTGAGCAATCATCACACCAACATCCAACGCGCGTGATGAAATTGCAGCAATTAACGACGCAAATGTCGGCCATCACACCACATGCATCTATCCCTGATGAAGGGGGGAGCCGTGAATATTCATAGGTATGAGGTAGCATGGCTATTACATCCTATAAATATTGCAGACCCTTGTGTATAAACCACCCGTATCTGCTTTTGTCTCTGATGATAGGTTCGAGCAGGAATCCAAAACGTCAGGCTAATAAGGCTCTTGTCCAAGCGATCGTGTCTCCTTCTTCAAGTTTGTTCAATCTGTTCCCTTCGGCCAGCAGGTTGCAGATGTCTGCGTCCTTGTCGTCCAACCAGAACTGCTGCTGACCATCTGCACCTCCGTGGACATCCCAAACGGTGGAGTGGATAGCATTCCATAATTGACATCATGGCGTCTTCGCGACGTCCTTTTCATGTGAAACTTGGCGATCTTTCAGTCGCAGGGTCATCCGATTTCTGAAATCGAAGTAGCGAGTATGGAAAATTCGAGAGGACGGTAGTTTACTAACCTGATGTTCGCCTACCTAGTGGTTCCCTGTGAGGTTACAGTCTGAGCCTCATCTTGAAGAGGACGAGACTGTGATCCGTCTAACCATCGGCATCGCGGATAGCCTTAATCGCCATCATCTTCCGGGCGATCTTGCCTCCAAACGAGAACATAGTCCAGCAGCTGCCAGCGCTGTAAGTAGGGATGTGTGGCGTCTAAGCAGTGAGGGCGTATTCAGCGCGCCAGGATAATTATGCCCCAGTCCGCCTTTAGAGGAGAAGGGTACAGACACCAGTAGGAGTAGTATCTTCTGTACAAAAGCCTAGTGGCTGTCAGAACCCCCCAACGCGGGGCCGGCTGTAGGCCGGCGCATGTCCGTGCATTAGAGTCACGTGGGCATTAGTAAATCATCGTCACATGGGAGTCAGTCAGTATCAGCCTGGCCACTTGATTGGGTGGTAGCGGAATTTGCGGACGTCTGTGATGGGCTATCATCGGGGTCGTATGTGCTCATGTCCTGGCGCTTGGGGTCGTGATCAAATGGCTACTAGCGCAGCGTGGGTGCCAGAGGAAGAAGGCTCAATCTCGTTTGAGGCGCTACAAAACTGCCGGTCCCGGTCGACAACGCCACCGTAGAGAATCGGCGGCGTTCGAGGCGCTAGTTGGCTGGTTGTAGGCCCTAGGTTGACACTGCTACACTGAGCAGTATGGTCAACTGAAGGAGTTGGACACCGACTACACCTTCTTCTGGAGCGGCCGCCCATAGGCAGAGCGAAGTGACGCTGTCGTCGCCTTTGCCATGTGGAGCGACATCGTTGGACTGCCGCTCTGTTTGCCGCAGGGCGTCAACGACGACTGGTGAACATGCTCCTGCCTAGCCAGAGATCTAAATTCTCCACGACACATAATGATCAACTCCGGCGAGACGATGAACGAGTTCTACAAAAACCCGCACGCCCTCCCGGAGACTGTGTCAATGGCGGATAAGCTGGTTGTCCCTGGCGACTTCAATGCCCGCGTCGGGATAAACTGTGCTGCCTGGAGGGGAGTGCTGGGTCCCCACAGAATCCGCAACTGCAATGCCATTGGTTTACTTCTCCTGCAAACCTGCGGGGAACACGGTCTCTTGCTAACCAACACTTTCTTCCGCCTGTCGACGATCTGGGTGCACCCCCACTTGCGGTCTTGCCAACTGCTGAAATACGTTTTCGTCCGGCGGTGATAGCGGCATGATGTGCAAGCGACCAAGTTGATCCGGACGCGGATGTCTACACAGATCAGCTCCTTGTAATCTCCAAGATGAAGCTTCGTCTGCACCCTCCCCCCCGCAGGAGGCCACAAGGTAGACAATAACTAGGTAAGTTAAACATTGTTTTACCGAATTCGCCTGCTTGCCGCCTACATGTCAGCAGCCAGTTAGACCGGCACCTGGAGAAACAGTGGCGGTCATGGATGTTAGATAAGCTGCAACAGCACACAACAATTACGGCCCAGTCCTGCTCTGGAGGAGAAGGGGAAAGACACCAGTAGGAGTAGTATATTCTGTACAGAAGCCTGGTGGCTGTCAGAAACCCCCAACGCGGGGCCGGCTGTAGGCCGGCGCATGTCCGTGCGCTAGGGTCACGTGAGAGTCAGTCAGTATCAACCTGGCCACTTGATGGCCTGGTAGCGGAATTTGCGGGCGTCTGTGATTGGTTATTATCGGGGCCGTATTTGTTCACGTCCTGGCGCTTGGAGTCGTGACCACATGGCTCCTAGCACAGTGCAGGTGCCAGCGGCAGAAGGCCCTACATATGCACCCCGATCGAATCTCCCATGTCCGAAGGCGAAAGAAGGTGTTTGTTAGTAGAAAACGCTGTTCAGTACGGGTTCACTGAAGGAGGAGGTCATTGCCTTCTCAACCGGCGATTTCATGGGGACAAAGTACTCCCTACCAGGCAACGCTATCCGTTCTGTCGCGCGCACTGTCGTTGCGAAGGGCAACCAGCTCGCCGGCCAACGCACCCATAACAAGTGCCAACATTCGGGGTGCGGTGGCAGGCCTAGTTGCAGGCTCATGTCACGCCAAGTGGGATCCGAGCCGCCCTCCACTTTCACTGTTGTTGTTGTTGTTGTTGTTGTTGTTGTTGTTGTTGCTGCTGCTGCTGCTGCTGCTGCTGCTGCTGCTGCTGCTGCTGCTGCTGCTGCTGCTGCTGCTGAAAGTCATGGCCAAGTGTTTGTTGTGGACCAGAAGTGTGTGATGGTACGCATAAGTGGCCTCTTCTACCTCCGGTGTTCTTGACTTAGTCACGAGACCGGGTGCAGGCGGGAATGACGGAGTGCGGTAGATGTTGCGCAAGTCCGCTACCACTACAAACTAATTCACATGCAAGTCGCCGTTTCTCCTCCTACCCCTCCGTTGAGCACATTGGGAACATCGTCGAAATCAATGATCGACGTATCATGTGTGTGTGTTAAATAGATGCCAGCACGGATTTCATTCGGTTGAACTGTACAAGGACGACACGTCATAAGTGAAGAAGAAGAGTAGAGCACCGGAACACTTTGTTTATTGTCCTGAGCTTTCAGACTCCAGCAGGAGTCCATGGTCAGAGGTAGTATCAGCAACAGAACAAGCGAAAGTTATAAGGCATGTAGGCCAATCATCGACTGACGGCGCAAGACTGGAGGTAACTACTCAAGACTCTGTACGCCGGCGCCAGATCGACAAATCGATTGGCCGAGTTCTCATCCGAGGCCCAGGCTTAAATCAATTCTCGGACTGATTTGTTTCCGGCGTGGACGACTATTTTGGTGGCCGCGAAGTTAAACTCGTGACACATTTCGTAGGTGTGGGCGGCCACTTGTGAAAAATGTGTCGCCTCGTCGCACAGCCAGCTTATGTTCGTGTATGCGCGGTCCGAGCATGCGCCCAGTCTGTCGTGTGTAGTTACAAGGACAATTTTGACATGGAATTAGATACACTACTCCAGATTGCTTTTCAGGCTTTAACTGGTCTTTGATTTTCATGATCCTTTTGCGCATGGTGGCTTTGGAGCGGCATAAAATTCCAACACCTAGGTCCACAGCCATGCGCTCGGTCGCTTCTGAAACACCTTTGATGTACAGTAGATGTGCTAACTCATGAAATGTCAACCAAAATGTCGAAATGCGTTCTCGTTTCGAAAAGATAAATTAAGTAGTGTTGTAAAACTAATCATGATGCAGCATTAATCTATAATGATCCAGTCACCTCAGGGTGTCGGCTTCCGAAGGAACTTATTTTTCGGTTGCATACAAGATTTATCCTCTTAAAAAAATGACTACTTAAGTAGTATGCGAGTTTCTCATTGATTTTCGATGCCCTTGAAAATTCGATCATATTTCATGGAAAACATGCATAAAATATTCATTCTTTTACTTACTCGGTAGAAAAGGACGCCTTCTTCTAATTGTATACTCAAAATAAGAGTATAATTCGGTTTTAAAAAAGTTTCTAATTGTGAGATTTTTTAATACCGTTAAATGGCCGTTCATGAAACAGCATGTATCTGCATTAACGAATGTGGCTTGTAAAGTTAACAATATTGCTCAAATCCACTGCTTAATTTTATGAACATCATATGGTATCCTCTTAACACCGTAGACAAAATGCATGGTTTTCCGTACACGGAAAATATACAGCTTGTAGTTTTGAAACCCTGAATGCAAGTGTAACAGCAGGTCGGGATCAAAATTATTTGGGAATTCGAAGCGTTTTTTAAAACCGAATTATACTCTTATTTTGAGTATAAAATTAGAAGAAGGCGTCCTTTTCTACCGAGTAAGTAAAAGAATGAATATTTTATGCATGTTTTCCATGAAATATGATCGAATTTTCAAGGGCATCGAAAATCAATGAGAAACTCGCATACTACTTAAGTAGTCATTTTTTAAGAGGATAAATCTTGTATGCAACCGAAAAATAAGTTCCTTCGGAAGCCGACACCCTGAGGTGACTGGATCATTATAGATTAATGCTGCGTCATGATTATTTTTACAACACTACTTAATTTATCTTTTCGAAACGAGAACGCATTTCGACATTTTGGTTGACATTTCATGAGTTAGCACATCTACTGTATTGCAGAGAATGCCATATCGTCGGTGGTGTTGTTTGAGTCGTCTGGGGGCGACCGCGTAGGCAGCAACTTATGAATGCTTTCGGATAGCCATTCTGCACAAGCTGGTGCGGAGATAACGGGCCCCACGTGCTCTGTCCTCCGGTTTGCTGCAATGAGTTCGGATCCGTTTGAAGAGCGTCTTCACGCAGCTTCGTTTGTGAGCCACCGGATGGTTGCTGTGAAAACTGAGAAGCTGTGTGGTGTTCGTTGCCTTCCTATAAACCGTCGTTTCCAGTTCACCGTTAAGGTTTCGTTCAACAAGCACATCTGTCTGTAGCTTGTTCTGTTGCTGCTACTACCTCTGACGATGAACTCCTGTACAAGTCTGAAAGCTCAGGACAATAAACAATGTGTTCCGGTGCTCTACTCTTCTTCTTCTTCTTCTTCACTTATGCATTCACCTGGAACTCGAAATTTCGCCTTCATTCGGGACACGTCATGTTGTAGGCGGTGAATTTTTCTAAAAATAACCCGAGGTTTCTATGCTAAAAATACTCGCACTTACACTGTGGGGCAGGTTTTTAGGTGGGTGGTATTTCAACTCGGAAAGTTCATTGTACTAGTCACGCCACCATGTGCCAAAATGCACCTAACGCATTCTGAGGCTATGTCAGTGGTCGGGAAAATTACTTAACCAGGCCAAAGCGCCTGGATTTAGCGTGCCCGTTTATTAATAATATTTTAGGGGACATCCCAAACTCAAACGTAATTTTAAAATGGACGTATTTTCCTGAGTTTTCTCAGTTCTTTCATCGCGGACAAAGGAAGATAGGCATTTTACTCACTGACTAACGGACCTGTAGATGATTGGCCCTGAATTCAGACGTTTACCGAACGTATAGTAAGTCTTGAACACTCGTCAACTCCTGCGGTTTGTTTAGTCGTCTTTGGAAAGGTGAAACTTCGAAGCCCTTCGGCTACGAGCGGTTTAATCACATCCATAGCATGAATCGACTGGTTTTACGGGAAATGCCGTGCACTAGGAAACTAACTCTGCTATCATCGACCTCTCTCTAGGCGTGTCTTCAGAAATACCCTCCGCGTCATCAGTACTCTTAGCTTCGTAAGTGTTACTAAACGTACGAAGCACAAATACTGGAATTTTCTGTCAAGAAACAGTCAGAAATCTTGATGCCTAGGTAAAACTATTCATAAGGGTTCTTGATTGTGTCAAATGTATCCCAAGGTAAACTTAAGTCAGAAACTCCGATAAGTTTTCATCGGGGCTCAGCACTCGTCTGCAGCGGTAGAGCTCTGGAAAGATAATACCATCATCTCAAAGCCGACGGGAAAACGTTTTGGGGGTTGGGGGCGGCAGATCCATTGCGAGGTGGCAATGAGTCATCGTGAGCTGAAAGCACCTAAGTAGTTAGACTCCCACTCGAGACAAATCCCTAGGTTCCAGAAAAGTGTTCTCGCTGGACCATCATGGCGTCCCATTGTCGTCATGCGCACACGCAAGGCAATAAAAACAAACTATCTCACGTGGCGCCAGTAAAATGGGCAACACGATACGTGCTGCAGCCCTGATAGAAAAAAGAGATGTTTTTGAGCGCCTTCTGGGTTGAATGAGAATATGCGCGTATGTGCGAGCAATAAAATTTATTTCAAACTGCCAGGACTGTTTTTGTCACGCCTAGAAATTCTAAGCTGCAGTGGCATCGTAGGAGCCCAGATCTGTGGGAATCCGCCTGTTCGCTGTTTCGCAAAGTTCAAAACTTACTTCATTTCAAGTCACCACCCACCCCCACACCAAGACTAGCACTCAGCGTGCTGAAATGAGATCTGATAGGCAGAAAATGTTTTTGAGCATGAAAACCTGTTTAAGAATAGCTTTCTGTATGTACTTTTCACTTGAAACGAGACGCAGTTGAAAAATAATCTAAGTAACTACTATTCAACCAAAATTATAGAAGGCGGTCATACCTGTCTTAAATGACAGGGATGCTTTTTCTTCATATATATATATTGGAAGATGGGCATCCCAAGAAACATAATTCGAAGAAGAATGAGTCCTTTGGGAAAATGAACAAACTTTATTTCGTAAATTTTCGAGTCTGGTTCCCCAGCTCGTCTTCAGACGTGTAATAAGTGTGAAGAAACAGTCAAAATTTAAACAATGCCGAAAAAATCGATATTGCTCTGTCATGACTGAGGATGGGCTAATGCTGTGGGCTGATGTCACGTCGTGATTGGCTATTACCTTTTCCATTTTTCTTTGAGACTTGTGTACATGTTATCAAGGTCGATGCGTCGATTGATGCATGAGTCATCAGAGTGAATGGCCTCTAGGAATTCTCGGCCTTTCTTATATGGGCAGGAACCGACAATGCGTGTTTTATCCCAAGCGAATTTGTGCCCAGTTTCAAGAGTATGCATGGCGACTTGGGATAAGTGGTCCCGCCTCTTCACTGCCAATTGGTGTTCATGTAGGCGTGTAGAGGCGGATTTTCCGGTTTGACCACAATACACTGCATTACAAGTGCCACATGGAATCTTATAGACTACTTCTTTCTTATCCAAATAGCCAACCCTATCCTTAGGGTGTACAAGCTGATTGCGTAGCGTGGTAGTCGGTTTGTGAGCCACTTGTATTTGGTGCTTCCTCAGGTGTCTTGCAACGAGTTCAGACACATTTTTAATGTAGGGAAGCGTTCGCCAATGTTTTGGTTTTGGCGTCTGATCGGAACAATCTAGTTCCGATCATGAACACCAATTGGCAGTGAAGAGGCGGGACCACTTATCCCAAGTCGCCATGCATACTCTTGAAACTGGGCACAAATTCGCTTGGGATAAAACACGCATTGTCGGTTCCTGCCCATATAAGAAAGGCCGAGAATTCCTAGAGGCCATTCACTCTGATGACTCATGCATCAATCGACGCATCGACCTTGATAACATGTACACAAGTCTCAAAGAAAAATGGAAAAGGTAATAGCCAATCACGACGTGACATCAGCCCACAGCATTAGCCCATCCTCAGTCATGACAGAGCAATATCGATTTTTTCGGCATTGTTTAAATTTTGACTGTTTCTTCACACTTATTACACGTCTGAAGACGAGCTGGGGAACCAGACTAGAAAATTTACGAAATAAAGTTTGTTCATTTTCCCAAAGGACTCATTCTTCTTCGAAATATATATATATATATATATACACCTGCGTTCATTGTTGATGCGTCAACGGTATGGAGAAGGACCCCAATTAACTGATGACAGACAGTGGGTCACGTCATATGGGCTTTTGTCTTGGCATCCATTCGCAGGCCTCTGCAGACATCACACTGCCAGTAACAATCACTTGCCATGACTTAAAACCGTCACTCAAACTCCTTTATCTTTTGAAATGGGCTTTTTGTTCATATTTTAATTAGCATGCTCATTTCCGTTGTCGTACGAATGCGCACGCTGAGCCTTTCAGGAGAAATCCGAATAATTTCTCGGTTTTCCTACATTTCGTCAGCTTACTGTCTAGTGTGCCGCTCCACTCGTAGAACTCCCCCCTAATCACCAATCACGCAAGACATGATCCACAGTCTACCGACAGTAAAGCGGGGTACTTCTCCATACCGTCGCCGTTGAGGTTTTTATAACGTATAAGACTTTCTCAAATGCATCTGTATATAGTGGTAGGGGAGCGCTCATCGATAGCGCTACGGAACTCACTCGTCTCGTCGTGCTTAGGGCTCTCTCTCTTGAGACCCGACAGCAGCCGCACAGCGGCGAAATGGCCACTCTAGTCCCCATTGCCTTGGTCGGTAATGATATTCTGTGTGTACACATATATTGAAGGAAAACTGGGTAAAAGAAGAGAATTTTACTGAGTAAGTTTTCGACGCTGACTCCCCAGGTTGTCGTCAGACATGAGTAGATGTGCAAAAAACAAGTAACATTTCAAATATGATGAAAGATTAATATTTTATTGGTGTTTACGCCAGTAAGCCACCACTTTGTATGTCATTCTGTATTGATTGGTTCTCGTCCCTTCCAATTCAACCTGAGATTTTTGTGCATGACATCCAATTCAATGTGACGATCGACTCATAAATCATCGGAGTGCATGGCTCCAAGATACTCTCGACCTTTTTGGAGGGTCAAACTCCAACGGTGCGAGTTTTGCCTTCAAATGAGATTTCTGGATTGCCTGCTCTCCAATAATACATATATAGATATATCATATCGCTATCAACTCAACACTACCGGGAAGTACATTCACGCTCGAAAGAGAAGTTAACAGCAAACTCCCATTTCTTGATGTTCTCGTACAGCGAAAAACTGACTGGGCATTCCAGATATCAGTATACCGCAAAGAAACGTATGCGGAATTTATCCTACATTACGAGAGCAACCACCCTATGGCTCACAAACGGAGTGCTGTTAACACTCTACTTAATCGAGCAAAGACACATTGCTCTGAGAACGAAGGGTACAAAGAAGAACTCAATTATCTGTTCAACCTATTTTCCCAAAACGGCTACCCTAGAGATTTTGCACGCCGATGCATGAAACAGCAGGAATTAAAAGAAAGAGAGAAGCAACTAGATTGTTCCGACGAGAAGCCAAAACCAAAACATTTGCGAACGCTTCCCTACATCAAAAATGTGTCTGAACTCGTTGTAAGACACCTGAGGAAACACCAAATAGAAGTGGCTCACAAACCGACTACAACGCTACGCAATCAGCTTGTACACCCTAAGGATAGGGTTGGCTATTTGGACAAAAAAGAAGTAATCTATAAGATTCCATGTGGCACTTGTAATGCAGTGTATTGTGGTCAAACCGGAAAATCCGCCTCTACACGCCTACATGAACACCAGTTGGCAGTGAAGAGATGGAACCACTTATGCCAAGTCGTCATTCATACTCTTGAAACTAGGCACAAATTCGCTTGGGATAAAACACGCTTGTCGGTTCCTGCACACATAAGAAAGGCCGAGAATTCCTAGAGACCATTCACTCTGATGATTCATGCATCAATCGACGCATCGATCTTGACGCCACGTACATAAATCTCAAGGAAAATGGAAAGGGTAATAGCCAATCAAGACGTAACATCAGCCTACGGCATTAACCCATCCTCAGCCGTGACAGAGCAATATCGATTTTTGGGCATGTTTAAATTTTGACTGTTTCTTCACACTTAGTACACGTCTGAAGGCGAGCTGTGGAACCAGATTCGAAAATTTACCAAATAATATTTTTTCATTTTCCCAAAAGATTAATCCTTCTTCGAAGTATATCACACATGTGTGTTGCATTATATATATAATTATTCGCTCGATACTTATATTTATATATCAAGGCGGAAGTTCTCCCTCTCTCTTCGAGTGGTCAAACTATGGAATGACCCCCCCGCAGATGTTGTGATGTCACCATAAATACAAAGTTTTAAAAACAATCTTGACATATTTATGTTCCGAAATGACCAAGAGAGATGAGAAGTTGAGCTCACCCCCTGTAACTCGTTCCCATTTTCTCCAACCATTATGGGCTTCTTTGAACTGTTTCAGCCCAGAACATTCATCTGTATACCACACATCTTTTACATTGCAACTAGGGTACTCAAGGAATTACGCCTATTTCCCTCAATAAACTGAACTGAACTGAACTTTGCAGCCTAATCTACAGTCGTCGCAAGTAGTTCTATAGCACGCATGTTCTGTGAACTGATCGGTGAACGCCCTTTCAGCAATTGCTGATAGCCTCAGTCGTAATCGACACGATAACGGTCTTGTTACTCAGTAGCAGAGCGTTTGAGATGAAACCACTAAATGACCAATAATCCGGCCTGAATCCGCAGTTACTCAAAGATGGACTTGGGTGAAACCTATCCGTCCATGAGAGAAAAATACGCTTTATTCCGAAAGTATCATTCATAATTTTCAGCCAATAGGAACTCCATTCCCTGTGGACAGAATATGAATTGGCAAATTACGCAAGTGTCAAAAAGCTTTACTCAAAGAGGGACATCGATTACGGAGGTTAATGGGAAGTTCTGTTCGCAGTACGGCTTGCTGCCGACGTCTGATAAATCCGAAACGCCCGTCACAAACCCCCCAGTCTTTATCGGTATTGCTTCCTGCACATATTTGATTGAAAGGTCTATCCACGATCAGGTTACAGAACATGCTTGTCCCATTGCGCTTTGGAGGTAATTGCATAGTGACCACTTATGACGAAGAATGCATATATAATAAATGTTGACGGGAACAGCGGAGACAGGGATGACCGTTTCTGGATTATTAGCCGTCACCAGTCAACCGAACTACAAGAAGAAGATCTAGTTGCCCCGCGGTTCTAACAGAAGGTGTACTGTCGCTTTTTAATTTCCTCGGAAATTATCTACGAAGTTGGAGTGGATCAGTTTATTCAAGGTCTATAGGCTCAGACCGAGAATTTTATGCATGAATACTTGGGCCAAAGCCCATCAGCTTCAGCGGATACCCGCGTAATATTCATTAACAGTCGACGGACAGCAAGTGGTATGCATTAGGGTAAGGTGATACCATAGTAACAGCACAGGTACTAGACAAAAGCCCATACACGCGTGTTTCGCTTCTGTTTTGCCGCTGCATTGCACAGCTGCGAGGAGTTCGGCTCGCCAGTGAGGCCCCCGGCATTCCCCGTGTGTTTTTTAGTAGATACTCCAATTTAGGAATTGTCGCTTTTTAAGTTCCTTAGAAATTATCTACAAAGTTGAACTATCACCATACCCAAAAGTATACTACTAGTTGCCTGTCGGTAGTTAATGAATATTACGCGGTTACACGCTGTGGCCGATGGACTTCGGCCCAAATATTCATGTATAACATAATATTTTCGGTCTGCGCCTATAGACCTTGAATAAACTGATTTACTCCAACTTTTTTATATAATTTCTGAGGAAATTAAAAAGCGACAATTCCTAAATTGGAGTATCTATCATAAAGCAGACGAGGGATGCTGAGGGACCCACTGACGAGCCGAACCCCTCGCAGCTGCGCCATGCAGCGGCAGAATATCGGCGAAACACGCGTGTATGGGTTTTTGGCTAGTACCTGTGCTGTTACTATGGTATCACCTTACCCTAAAGAACGTGTATTTTCCACAAACTAATCTAGTCGGTGAACAGTTGTCCTATGCTATCTAATATTCTCAATCACAACCGACGTGACAACGCACACGATTTCTAATGGTATAACGCCGTGCTTTAGATTAAATGAAATTTTGAGTCCCAGAACTCGTTAGTCCAGAATAACCCTTTATAGGTAAATCCGGTCTTCCTTAAACAAGTCGTTCTGCTGCAAGATGTTCGCTTTCATAAGTGAGAAGTAAGTGATTGGAGGCCTTTCAACAGACCCTTGTCGCGCGATTCCATCGCCTAGTCCTTGTGTGCTCGCATTTCGAAACGTAGGGGTGAGTCACTGCCTGCAAATAAATATTCGACTTTAACCTCACAGCTCCTTCTGCTGGCGAGGTCGTGCCCCCAAAATGGGCCACGCGGAAGATGCGCTGGACCAACACGGATTCTGGCAGGCGTTATCGGATTCGCGCGCCCATAGTAAATGCCGGCATCCTGGGTGGGGTGGTAGGCCCAGTTGCAGGCCCACGCCGCGCCAACTGGGATCTCTGCCGCTGTCCCATCTTTTTGTTTTTTGTTAAAATTCTGAGCGAGTGTTTCTGGTGGGTCAGTTGGTGTGGTGGTACGCTTAGGCGCGGGCCCGGCCGCGCCAGCCACCTGCGCCCTCTCCCGTCACGATTTCCTTGACTATGTCTTGACACTGGGCCTAGGTGGGTGAGGAGGTAGGAGTGAGCTAGATGCAGCGAAAGTCTAAATTCATTATAAACTTAATCACACACACACAAGTCACCGTGTCTACTCTCATCTAGCCGTGGAGCACGCATTGGGCGTCGGCGGCAACGATGATCTAACTCAGCAGAGGGTAGACTTACTGAATGCACCTGCCATAACTGTCTTTTGTGTTGATTTAAAACAAACTGAACACTAAAAATGACCGTGTTGTTACCAGTAGTGTACTGCCAGTGAGTTGGCCCTCGTAACGCGCCCCGCTGTAGAAGCATTGGACCAAACCCGGGATAATATCTGACACACGGTACGCGCAACCCTTAAACTGCACATAGTCAGCACACTCTGTTATAAATGCCACACACGAGGGACGTGATAGAACGCCTAGGCGCGAGTTATACGTCGCACTAGCCACTTGCGCCAAATCCCAGCATCAGATGACTGACAGGCTCCCACCAGTGACAGGGAGAGGGAAGAGAAAGTGAGGTTCACACCAGGTCCACCCCGTTTCCATAACACTCGGCGCAGTTTCCTCATCACAAACAATTGGACGTGCTTGAATCTCCTGCCGAAAATCGTGGCCCGGCATGCTACCAACTGATTGGCTAACTCGGCCTTCTCAGAACGACGAGTCATACTCAACAGCTCCCTCTGAATATGCGGCCTCTTTGGCCCGCCTACTTAGAGGGACTCCGAGTAGCCACCCTGTTTCTGTCAAAATCCGGTCCATCGTGCTGAGTCAATGTCACGTATGGCGGGAGTAGCGGAACTGTTTTTCTTTGCCAGTCCCTGTGCCAAACAGCGCCGCCAGTTATTTTGTTTCCGTCTTTTCACGGAGTTCAGAGTGTTGAGGGAGAAGTGAGTGCGATGGACGCTGCGCAAGTCCATTTTCATTAAAAAAAAAATAATCAACGCGCAAGTCACTGTTTTGCGTACACCACGCTGTGGGACACACAGTGGACACCGGTAGGG
>CACRXP010000026.1:1033519-1055170 GCA_902702965.1 Spirometra erinaceieuropaei
AAGAACAACTGTCATTTTCCCTTTTTTAAAATAAAATATTGCCGACGGCGTTCAGAGAGAATAGCAACCTACGAAACCTCGCCAACCCTAGCACCCAGAGAGGGGACGGGAGACCAATCTGCGAAGCAGTCTAACTCTGGCAACTGCGACAGTGTATCAAGAACGTCTTGCAGTCGGTCAGCCACATTCCCCTGTTAGTCTGAGTTGGGGCTGTAAACCTAGTCTGAGGCAAGCGTTGGAAATCAAAACCTAAGGCCAAAGAGCCTGCTGCCAAGCCAAAAAGCGTCTAAAGTTGTTTAACAGATTTGATGCATTGGCGAACAAAACGGCCATGCCAAGAAATCAGGAACTTAACTCCTGACGCGAATGGCCGAACACGAGTCGGCAGTGATGAGGAGTGACGCAAAACTTAAGGTCACGACTCAATGAACGAAATGATGCCACGCCTTGCAGCTCGAGGAGGCTGAAGTCCTCATAATATCGTATGCAAACAGGTGCGATTAGTGCGAGAGCTACTATTTCTGGTAGGTATGTATCATTGTGAAACAACTAGCCCTACCGATTATGGTTCCACAACTTCCTTCTTTCAACCGAATCCTTCCTCCTCTCCCCTCTGCCCTGGAAACTGTCCATACGCGCATATCGGAAATTTATAAGAAGTGCTGGCCTTGTTACTAGTGACATGGATTAATACAGTACGTGAACACAACGGGCAGGTTGATTCAACTGGAGAGGAAGTATGAACGCACTCCTGACAATCTACTCTAAAGTTTCCTGCGTATCAAGTTTGCCCTAGTGAGTACAATGTGAAAGAATACATGGTGCTAGTCGGAAGAAGTCGAACCATGCTCTCAGGAGCATTTGCGAGTGAAAGGGGCTAAGCTAAGCGATTCTTTGTGTGCTTTGTAGAAGGCTGCAGTGTGCCTGTAAAACTTGGCTCCAGTCATCTCTGAAGGACATTTGGCAGAACTCAAACACCTATACGAAATGAGGTCTTAAAGAATCAGCTTTCTGTAGCAGGTGGACTGAAGTGGGCTCATTCATGTTCCCTTCATAACTTTATTGTTATTACGGCTAATCAAGGGCATCGGAACCATCTGGTGTCTCCTAACCGAACCATTCAGAAAACGGCTCCTGGTCGACTTCTATTTCGCCAATAGGTATCCCCACGGAGGAAGGTGTAGGTATCCCTTGAGTGGGGCGGAATGGCGATGATATTTCAGGGTTGGACTCAGCAATCCTTCCAGATTGTTAATTGGCCGGAGTTCTCGCATCCGTCCTTCAATCCAGTCACTCTCATGATGCCAAATTCTTTATGGACACCACAGAGAAATACCCACGCATGACGTAAACTAGGAAATTCGGAACTGCCTGTTTAACCTAAGGACATCGCAATGAAAACGATTATCCTTGATTAAATACTTCAGTTCGTAGACCCATATATATATACTCCCTTCTCGTGACTAGGATAATAAAAAAATAGACGAGGACTTAGCAATGGCCTGAGAATCGACCAGACCAAGATCATATACGAAGTACGCGGGTTCCGGAAACAATTCCTTTATCCCTCTATCCTGTCAGCGCACAGAAACTCGCCTTTTTTGCTTGGTCTCCTAACGGTTCTTAGACATCTTAGTCTGTTAATAATCTCCGAAACCAATGCAATACTTTAGAGTAACTCCTATGAGATGAAGCATTTAGGGTTCAATCTGAACATTTTAGCCTCCGGCGTGCTGCGGGTGGGTTAGTTATTGCTTGCGTGAGGAAGCCTCTTGTGGAAGAATCTTGAATAGTCGGCTGGCCATTGTTAAAGCTGAGCGTGCACAGTACGTTGATTGGTTAAATGATTTCATGTTTGTTCTTTGCAGCCGATTTGGTCTGTTGTGCCGTGCGTGGCCACATTCCCCCCAACGGCCCCCCTCTCCCCCCCACACCCATAAGAGTAGTCTTAAGAGGCCAAATCCCGAGTTGCAGAAGAAGACAGAAGCCGCCATAACGAGTGGTTTATTGTATACAGGACACTGAGTTGTCCTGTCAGGTGGTAGTGGCCGCTGGCGAAACCAGGGCTAGTGTGGACTGCGCCCAGTCCTGCCTGAGATTCCGCGAGGCAGTGGTGGCAGCTGCTTTTGTAGGTTTGCGGGACAAGTTCAGGTGGTGTCCGAAAGACGTGTGTTGCATTGGCCCAAAGTACCTTATGCTACTGATTGCGGGGGATGGTGTGTTTAAGTGGCGCATGCGCAACCGCGACTCTGTGGCGCACATACGTCCGAGTTGAAGTCGGTCGAGTGGAGTGACTTCAAGTCAGCGCGTCTGCAATCGCTCACTGCGAAGGTGAATGATACTGACCCAACGGGCCTTTGAACGAGGACACCAGACACGAAGACGGAGACACGTTCGCTGGGGCAAGAGCTTTATTAGTCCGACGTTTCGAATTCCCACTCGAATCTATCATCAGAGACAGAGCCAGATAAGGGTAGTAAAGTGCCACACGGATGACGAAATCCGGCAGTCAACAACCCGCCTGCGTGAGATGAGCGTAGGAGCCGATAATCTTGACCGGAACACATGGGGCTAGCAACAGCATACTTCAACACCTGGCCACCTGAGCCGTGATTCACTCGGGAGCTGCCAAGTGTGATGGGCATGGAGCGGCCTAGCAACTGCAT
Source organism: Spirometra erinaceieuropaei (assembly GCA_902702965.1). Taxonomy (NCBI): domain Eukaryota; kingdom Metazoa; phylum Platyhelminthes; class Cestoda; order Diphyllobothriidea; family Diphyllobothriidae; genus Spirometra; species Spirometra erinaceieuropaei. The sequence continues at coordinate 1,036,186 of CACRXP010000026.1, forward strand.
CTTATAAATTCTACAACACCCGGGCAATCCACTACCCTTATCTGACTCCGTCTCTGATGATGGACTTGACTGAGAATCCGAAACGTCAGGCTAATAAAGCTCTTGTTCCAGCGATCTTGTATCCTTCTTCCCGACTAATTTCTGGAATTGGCTTCTGTTAGCATACGGCAGGCATGTTCATGATGGGTTTCGGCGAAAGGTGCATGCGGGTAAATGGGGACACATCTTCCAATCACCCATAATCTCCATTTTCAAGAACATACAACGAGGGAGTAGACGACCGCTTATCGTCAGAAATTACCTCGCTCCCTGCATAACAGGATTAGACAGGTTCAGGTTTCAGTACGAAGTGCTGTCACAATCAAGACGACAAAAAATGCTACTGTTGTCATGTCTTTATGAATCCGCCCACCTCCAAGTTGTTGCGTCGAAGGTAGGACGGCGGCAACTCGAGGGTTCCCATACCGCAAGATATAAAAGACAATAAAATGGACAAAGTCTAGTGAGTCGATGCAGTATACACGCAACTCATAAAACGGTAACAGCCAGCGTTCTCACCAGGCAAGCTACAGCCAAATTGCATGAGCCAGAACTTCTTCCGGTTCCGGCCAATCGGTGGAAGGAGAAATATCGGTCGGCGTCGGGGCTTGCAAGCCGGAGGTTGGGTGGAGCCGAAGACGGTATGAGTGAGCGCGGCGCTGTCAAACGTGAGGGCAGACCAGCTACGCTTACACCTGTCTTCGTTTTTCTACCACTATGTTAATTTATGCTGGGGAAGTATGCTTGCCAAAGCCCCCTCAAATCACAGTACTTGCTCACTCGCACTTGTGACGGTAGCCACGAGTACTGACTTAGCATGCGTTGTGGTTTAGGTCTACAGACAGAATAACTGATCACGTTTTATTTCACCTCTCCCACCCATATCGTCAGTCCGCCATCTTAATGAGACCAAAGACGGTTCCTGTTGAAATGACATCTGGAGCGACTGTGCCTTGGGGTTGGTGTAGTACACAGCCAAACCACTTTAATAGGTAATTAAAGAAAGCTTGGTCGATTGGTTATACTCCTACCCGACTATGTGATCATTCGTTGGGTACGGTAGCAGTTCAATGTAAGTTTGACAGTTGCCGGCGACGATGTCTACCATTTGCCTCACGACATGCTGGACGCAGGACAGTGGCTTGCGCAGCATCCGTCACACTCTCTCTTCCCCCACGCCCCCTGGACCCGGTAACAAGACAAAGTCAAGACGCCTGGAGACCGACTCGGACGCAGTGCCTGACTAAGTTAAACGGTGTTTGAAATCTACCAGGCACACCTGTCATGTCTCACATAAGTAAAAAAAAAAGTAAATGTTATCGACAGAAGCCTTGTGCACTTGTAACTGTGCATCTCGACTGAGTGCACCTCGATTCCAGAGCTTACAACGGAGGAAGGCAAAGGCCACACCTGACTGAACCACTGATGATTTTGCCTTTAACATGTCCCTTTGAGAGGTATCAGAAGCTCTCTGCCGAAATCACCACACTCCCCATCTACCGTGGCCGTGCAAAAAGATGATAATCTTTGTGGAAGAGGGGCGCGCACCGACCGCGTTACGAAGCTCGCTCGTCCCGTTTTGCCTTCTCTCCCTCTCGAGCCCCGCCGGAAGTCATACCATGGCGCGTAATACAAGCGCAATAGCATTGCTGACAAAGACAAGGAAGACTGGAATGACCATTTCTGGGTTAGTCACCGTCATCAGACAGCCGTACCCAACTCCGAGGTATGCAACCCACGAGACTTGAGCTCGCGACCTGTTGTTTAGCATTACCAGTAATGCTTTTCCGCATCCTATAGTACGTGCTGCTGTGGAGTTGCTGGCTGGGCTCGAAAGAAAGCCCCAAGGCACAACCGGACGGGTGAGTTCCGTAGCGCGAGTACTGAGCGCCCTTCTACCATTGTACACACCCATACGCAACCGACAGGACAACGAGCCCGTGGCTCAGCGGTAAGGGGCGTCAGACTTCTAACCAACAGGTTGCGGGATCGAACCCCAGGTGTTTCACACCCCGGGGTTGGGTGTGGCAGGCTGATGACGGCTAATATGCCAGAAATGGCCATCCCAGTCTCCCTCGTCTTTCTCGGTAATGCTATTCTTCCAGTGATCCTTGTCTTTAGAAAGTCTGTATTCAGACCCTGATCTGATCTGGGACGCCGCATCCCGCAAAGGAACTTTCGGACCCCGGAACACCACAAGCTCAGTCAACTGGCACACTTCGTAGAGGTAGACTTGTGGCGATCAACTTGGCACAGTGACAGCGCCGCCCGCCAGCTGACTGATTACGCCGCGTATGTCAGCTCTCAGCTGTCCGGCGTCGATCGATATTTTGGCCTTCAGTGATTGGACACAGCCGAACATGGCTCAGACCCATGCTCACTGCTCGCTTGGAGGAAGCGGCATCAACGGCTCTCTCTCTCTCTCAACATGGCTGAAATTACGCTTCCACTGTCTTCTGGGATGCTCTTACTCTCCCGGTCACATCAAAGATTGTCCCACCAAGCCTGTCACCCTGGTTTTTGATTTTGATAACTTTTCGTTTTCAAACGATCACATACTGACAGACCCATCGCACTAATGTGGCCCTCTGCCAGAACATGCCAAAGAACCTGGTCACTCAACTGGACAGCCCCAAACACACTACGGTCTGACTCTGAAGAAACAACTCTCCTCTCCACTTCCTGAGACTTTGGTTTTTGTCCACTGTGAATGGGGTTTGAGTCAGTCTACTTACAGTCGGTGAGCTAACTGATGAAATGTCAGCCGAAATCAAAATGCATTTTCGTTTAGAAAAGATTAATTTAGTAGGGTTGTAAAAGTAACCAGCCTGCAATATAATTCTATAATAATTCAGTTATCTCAGGATGTCAGTTTTCCAACGAACTTCTTTTCGGCTGCATGCAGAAATTATACTTTGTAAGAGTGACTACTTTAGTAGCATGCCTTTTTCTCGTCGATTTTCAAAGCCCTTAAGAATCCAATTATATTTCATAGAAAACATGCATAAAAATATTCTTTCGTTTGCTCATTCGGTTGGAAATGACGTCTTCTTCCAATTTTATACTCGAAATAAGGGTAATATTCGGTTTTCAAAAACTTTTCCAATTCCCGAATAATTTTGTACCTGCTCTGCCGTTACACCAGCATTCAGAGCTTCCAAACTACAAGCCATGTTTTTTTCGCGTACGGAAAACCGCACATTTCTCTACGGTATTAAGAGGAGACAATATAGGGTTCATAAAATTTAGCAGTGGATTTGATCCATATTGGTAACTTAACAAGCCACATTGGTAAACGCAGAGACATAGCGTTTTATGAACGGCAATTTCATGGTATCAAAAAATCTCACAATTGGAAACTTTTTTAAAACCGAATTATGTCACTCCTTCGAGTATAATGCTGAAAGAAGACTTTTTTCTACCGAATGGTCGATAGAATGAATATTTTTACACATTTCTCTATGAAATATGATTGAATTTTTAAGGGCATCGAAAATCAACAAGAAAAAGGCATGCTACTTAAGTAGTCACTCTTACAAAGTATAATTTCTGCATGCAGCCGAAAAAAAGTTCGTTGGGAAACCCACATCCGGGGGTAACTGAATTATTGCAGAATTATGCTGCATGCTGATTACTTTTACAACCCTACTTAATTAATATTTTCTAAACGAAAATGCATTTTGGAATTTCGGTTGACATTTCATGAGTTAGCCCACCTACTGTAAGTAGTTCCGATAGCACGCAGCCTGATCGACCGCCAGGAGTTTTACTGAACGGAATCAAATTCAAGGGTGGAATCCATAATACATGAGAGGGTGGACTGTCGGTAGACGCGGCTACGTTCGCTGAAGGGAGAAACGTCAATCAACGCATCTTCGGCCCGGCCACAAGGCGCGCTGATTCGTCTTTATTCAGGCGTCCTGCCATTAAGCCACAAAAAGATTCGGGAGAACGGCTTCTTACAAGTCTGTGAAAATGACAAGGACGCTTGTGGGAGGTCGTCTATACGATCAGCATAGATCTATCCGTCAGTGGCAGTAGTTAGGTTACTCGTGCCATTTACGTGGATAGACACGCTTTCTTGCGTGAGGGAGGGAAAAATTGAAAATCTCATGCTGCGGGCACGTTTTATCACAAAAACAGGCAATAATAGGGATGGCCAAAAGAACACTCTCACACAGTCATAAAGCCACCTAATCTGTCAGCGCTTCCTTGCATCTGGAGATTGGGTTCAGGTTTAAGTGGTTATGACTGTCTCTCAATAGGACAAATACAACCCGATTAGCGGCCCTCATAAATCGATTTCTTCTAAATATCTACGATCTTCGGCCACTTTCTGCCTTTAACTAAAAACCTAGAGAAGTACTACTAATGAATCTTGGACGAAGCGCAAGTTCGTTGTCATGTACAATGAATTATAGCAGTGGCAAAATCGAACATCGTCCAAAGAGCTCCAAGCCCGCGGCGAATAATTACAGTATAGTTTCTGAAGAGTATCCTGGAGGAGGAAGGGGAGAAGGAGAATATAAAGAGGCATCAGCAGAAGGGGAAACGGGGGAGGAGGAGGAGGAGGAGGAGGAGGAGGAGGAGGAGGAGGAGCAGGAGCAGGAGCAGGAGCAGGAGCAGGAGGAGGAAGCGTCAGTCGAAAATAACAGTATTACATGGGGTATCATCGAAAAGCAGTAGGGTACGCACCACCAAGCGAGATATCACGTTGGAGTTTCCAAAGGCCATAGTTCTCAGACTCATAATGAGTTCAATATCATCCATTTATCGGGAAATTCAACGAAAAGCGCCGTTGAGGAAGTGCTGCAATGCGTAACGGATGCGTTGAACTGACGATCATGTTACCTTGACAGATAAGTGACATGATACGGTCTCCTCAGATAAAAATATCTACTACGGATGGTCTGGACGGTTTAAACTATCACTGCACAAAGATTCCGATACCTGCAGTACACGGTCATGCGGAGGGGTAATGGAACAGCACCCGTGGAGACCCGTGGTGCAAAACTGCATTGCAGCTTGTAAAAGCTACTGTAAAATGAAACGAGACACAATGAGGATGAGTAGTACTAAGTGGGAGTTTCTGACAGAAGTGATTACACATGCACCATCCGGCGGAAGTTGGTGGTGGAATTGGCAAATAATACAGTCCACAGGGTCATAAAGACTTCATTACTATTCGCCTACCGTTGACAAAGTATGACAAGGAACAGTGGTTGTGCTTTGCCGAGGATCGTCTCACGCGGGTAGATCAGTGGCATAAGGTGGTCCTCTCCGACGAAATGAAATTTAATTTACATGACCCGGAGCGTTAAAGCACTGAATGACGCAATCTGCGTAAAGAGCTCTTTCCGCACAGTTGACGATCATGTAGAAGTGACGCTGCAATGGTTTCGGGAGCCTTTATTTCACGCGAGAAGTTGAATTTGATGCGGAAAACTGAATGTTTCGTCGCTCATTCAGAAACCTTCTGCTCAGATACTGTCCTTTTGAGTCAAATCAGCAGTGAGTGTGCAGGGTTTTGACGCTGCTACTGTGGAATACGTGAGGTCCAGAGAACGAAACAGTAGTAGAGACGATGGTTTGGCTATTTCGCAAACCGGCCTCAGATCAATTTAAAATTATTGCAACAGTGCATTTCATCAGTCGGAGAATCAACTTAACGAGATAAATCTGAATTTAAAGTAGGAAGCGAAAAGGAGGCAATATTACCTTCTGGACTCGAGTATTAACATTACAACACGAGTTGACTTATAACTGTGAGACAACCATTTCCATTGCCTGGCATTATATCGAAACCATTTTGTAAAAAAAACATGTTCACGCTAAGAGTTGTTCCTTCTTCGTATTCACACACACACACTCTCTCTGTCGTATAAAAGACTGGGCAGATCTGCGTAAAATCGTAGAAAAGGGGCTTACCGTTTCGGGAAAGTCACTGCGCTTCTCAGATGGCCTTCACCGGCCTTCATCGAGGGGGTCAACCCCAACTCCAAGGTCACAGTCAATACGTCAGCTGTTCATCGTCCTGTACACAGTCCTTCTGTGAAGCGCATGCACGTCACGGAACCCCTCACACTAATTCTCACTGACAGAGTTAGCCATGGAGCTAAAATGATTTTTGGCTTGTGGCATTCCTCCTTCTTCTGCTGCTGCTGCTGCTGCTGCTGCTGCTGCTGCTGCTGCTGCTGCTGCTGCTGCTGCTGCTGCTGCTGCTGCTGCTGCTGCTGCTGCTGCTGCTGCTGCTGCTGCTGCTGCTAAAATCAGCGACCCAGAGGGTGACCATGTCTTGCTCGGCCTTCACCAGGCAAGGAAGGCCATCTGCTTGCGGAACTGCGTGGTTGATTGCACCGATGTCAAAGCATTGCACTTCTTGCATTTGTCCTGCCAAGTGGCCATCGGCCCTGCTCACAGGCTACATCCACACTGCGGTTACGTCATAACCTGCCGAATGCCCGAACACGGTACAATCCCCAGCCATTTTTCCAAAAGGATAGCATGCTTTTGTCGTATAAAAACACAGCCGGCCCCAGAAACACAGGTCCACGAAGTCTTTGGTCGGAGGAAATGCGCTACCTCGGCAGCTCGCATCAGTTGGATCCGTCTGGTAGTCTTAAAACTGACTTACTGCCGTCAGCCTTTGAGTGGTGAAACACACCTTAACTGTGGTCGGATGGTTTATTTGAAAATCACCAATCGAGACCACTTACTGGCGCGCGTCTTCAAATGCGACCCTCTTGTCTGTCTTGAATAGTTAATTGTATGTTTTAAGAGCCTCTCCCCAGTTGAGCCTCTGTTTGCGAATCTATCGAAAACCAGTAGACGATTCCGGCAGTGATATGTGGTCCCATTAACTCAATTATTCGCCCTAATGCCTTCTGCAGCACGGGCATTGAGTCAGTAGCTGTGCGGCTTTTGTCGCCAGTTTTATGACCTCCAAGATCAAGTATCCGCACGTGTCATCTAACTAGACTGGCTTAAAATGTGTTGCCTCCGTCTTTAGGTAGAAAATGAGATGTTGGAAGCTTTATGCCGGGGGGGCAGCGGCATCGCTCACTTGCATTGCGCTGAAAGTACCAACAAATTCAGGAGACACAGACGCGTCGAAGTTGGTGGGTCAGCTGGCCACTGCAAAGGCGACGACCACCAGAACAAAACATCCAGTCGTTCCAGTAAGGCAGACTCGTACTGACGTTAAATCGACTGCTCTCCCCCTCGCCAATAGAAAGACTTGTCAAGCAACTCACCAAAAACAGGATGACACCACGCATAGACACGAAGGATAGTGGCATAATCGATAAAGACGAGGGAGACTGGAGTGGCCGTTTCTGGCTTCTTAGCCGTCGTCAGCCAGCCATGCCCAGTCATAACCAACAGGTCGCGGTAGTGAGACGCAAGTCTTCCACACTTTGAGGCAGGGTATTCCTGGCTGAAGACAGCTAATAAGCCAGAAATGGCCATTGCAGTCTTCCTTATCTTTATCGGTAACGCTATTCTGCCCAAATCGGTGCACTTCCTTCTAAGTGACAGGATGTCCTCTGCTTATATTACATGGCAGGAGACGAATGAGTTCCGTAAAAAAACGATCGGCAAGTGCCCCTCTACCACGAAGCAGAGTGTTACTCAATCTAGGGATTAATGTTTCCATGAGCTCCACACTTTAACGCCGTTGTCTGTGCTGCCCGGAAGTTAAATTTTCACATGTTAAAAGGATAAGTCGGGAAATATATTTGCTCTGTCGGTAACTTTTCCTTTAGTCGATTTAGGCAGACAGAACTTTCTTTTGTGAGTTGGAGGTCGCAAAAAAGAGATGCACAGGATTGGTTTTTTCGATGATAAGGTTGATTCACAAACCTGTCATGAATGATCGGGCAACAATTAGGTGCATTTTCTGTCGCTGGAAACTGGGCCAAGGTAGCTTTGCTTTCTAAATCTCGGATCAAAAACACAACAGTGCTCTGTGAGTGTACCGGCAAGTTAATCTATTCGTAAAATGCAGCCCAACCTCTGACACATGGGCTGTGGTGGCCACTGCGATATAGTTCTCCACTCTGATCTAAAAGTGTATTAAAGTGTGAAATCACCTCCGATCGAATTTGTGAGGGAGTTTGGCTAACTACCGGTTAGAGCGACAGCCTCGGACAAGGTACCAGCTCATGAATCACACTCAAAGGCCATTGCGGCGCCTTCTTTTCAGCTACTTGACGGAAAGTGGACACAACGATAGGGCGGAGTCCACTAATTTAATCATTATTAAGGCGCATTAACGAAGACAGCAGACATCTAAGGAGACTGTCTTTTCAAAGTCAAGATTATGTTTGATCATAATTTGCTGAACCGGATGTGTTTAGTTACTTGACTTGTCTAACAGTCTGAATGCCGTCATCACCACGGAAGCCATAAATGTCCACTTCTAGGGCTAAGACCTTCACCGGAATAGACGCTCAACGCTCATCCCAGAGAAGGATGGTAGTCAGTAGCATAAGGGCCGTAACCTAGAGTCTTACGATTCGCTGACGCGTTTACTGACAACCAGAAATCCACCAATTGCTTCGCGTAACCATGATAAACCCCACCGTGGAGTGCGCCATAATCGACACTGGCAAACGACGCACAATGTGTAGACGTTGGGAGGTGGCATGCGGTGGGCGAAGACTTCATGTCACACAGATGCTGCAAATGACACCTAAATTACTTCGTCTAGTCTTACCACCACTCGGCTTGAGTCGCATCTGCCATCGCTGGTATGGGGAATGGGAGAGACATTGACACCGCCCCGTCCCGGAACGAGCATTAAGCTTCCCATTGTAAACAATCAAAGGTGCTTAGAAATTAGTACGACAGTAATTGAATGGAAAATTGCCAACGGGACTTGGACTGCGCGTTCCTGCCTAGGACTGAACGCCAGTCTGCAAGGACTCCTTACTAGACCCTTTAGTACTCTTAATTATGTGGTACCTGATGTGGAGTTAGTTGAGGACTGGACCGGCAATTTTCTGCTGCACTAATGCACACCCCAATTTCTCTTGGCTGTCGTTGAAAGCGCATTCGCCGATGAAACTGCGGGACATGCTCACCTTGGTGGGCCTTGGGACACAATCTAGAACCCCCGCAGGCAGTCGCATAGAGACTAGTATTGATGCAGGAAGGGATGCCGAGAAATACAAAGGGTACTGGAGTGGCCGTTTTCGACTTATTAGCCGTCATCAGTTAACCATGCCCAACCATAAACACGAATAGCCTGGCACTCGACCACAGAATTCGGGCCCGCATCTCAGATCAGATACTGTTAGCTAAGGGCGGTTAATAGGACAGAACTGACCACCCCAGTTCCCTTGTCTTTTACGTATTGTTCCTCGTCCGGACTTTGTTCCAATGAGGGTAAGAAGACGGGACGCGGATGCCACAAGAGACTGCCTCGTTGTAAATAACGATAAACAGTGTAGGTTTCCTTAATCAGAAGTTACCTGAGACGAACACGCGGATAGTAAAGATAGCCTGAGAACTCCTGCTAGTGCCATATAGTTCTTTTTTACTGAATACGCTCATTCAGAACGCATATCCGATAGCAGGATAAGGCGCAGCAGCCTGTCCTTGTGGGGTAAATCACCAGGACACAGTGTTGCCGGGTTCGACCTCATATTTCCGACCAGGAAGATGAATCGTTGTTCTTCCGAAGTGGTCAGGAAACCAACAATTGAAGAGAGATCTTCCTACACTCGTTCCAATCATTTGCAACTTTCTCGTCTCTACCCTAGTCTACATGTGACTGTCTGCTGGCTATTATCTTGGAAAACTGAATCGGGATGTGCATGCTGCATGCTGCAATCAGCTCGAATTATTCCGTCTCCGACAGATAACTTTGATTTTATGCCGCCCAAGAATGTCCTTGTCTTCAAGCAATACCACACAGAGTTGTCGATCTTCTCGGCTTTTCGTGATACACTTCCCCACTTACTTAGTGGGCCCTTTTCATTGTCTGACTTCAAACTACAATCTCATTATCAAAATTAGAGACGGCGCCTTTGGTTAATAAAGGTCAGCTAAACGGCTGTAACATTCCATACACTCCCGAAGGTCGACAGCTAGTGAAATGGTAGTCGAAAAGAGATAAATGAATGAATTTCGCTTTATTATTTCTGTGAAAAATTCTGATAGAGCTTTAAACATTAGTTCTATACAAAGCGGAATTTGAAACAGAAGTATCCATCTTGATTGATTGGCTGTTTGGCGTTCTCACAACGGACACGAAAGCTGTTTGTCTTATGATAGTGATATGCGAGTAGAACAAACCTGGAACGCAACGGCGCTCTTACAGATATTAAAAATATGATGTACAGAAGTGTAATGCGAAGGCGTGAATTGGTTGAAGGCTGAATCTGATAGAAATTGAAGTTAAAATACAATATGTTTGAAATAAATCTGATACACAATGCAGGATGTCAAACGCAATATATTTATCAAGCCTTTAACCCAGATGGACATGAACGGAGCGCTTCTCCCATGGCATTTTTGGCGAGCATCGGAATCTGAAGTGCCTTATTTTCCTTGTAGTGCATCAGAATGTCTCGATCTAGAGGGCAGCAAGCAGTAAACGTGGGGTCCTCATACATTGCCTTTACATAGTTCCAAACGTTTGGAAACGTAACAGGAATGTCCCAGTTCTTGATGGCGCGCAAAACAACACGCAGGTGTTGTAGTCGAGGCATCAGTACACAGTCCGCAAATGAGAGCGTGTCGCCCAAAAGAAAGCGAGTGTTCCGTTTTTGTAAGTAGTCCTCCAGACGTTGGAGAGCATTCAGCAAAGGTCGTTCCATGCCATTGCGGGCAAAATTGAACATGCTCTTGTAAATATCAAGAAAGGCAAGCTCAGCAGTCGCCACGTCCTCCGATTCAAAGGGAAGTTTCATGTCGGGGTGTTGAAACTTGCGCAAAAGAGATTCTAGTTCGTCGGTGGTTGAAGCAGCTAGTTGGAAGTCAGGAAGAAGTACAGCCGGAAGGCGTCTTGAGGCGTGCAGGTATTTGTAATCCTCGGGCTCATTATCGAAACTCACTGGCACAAGTTCTAGCTTGATAAGATTTTGCTCCGACATAAAATGAAACACCATGAGCCATTGCTGGCCAAGAACATCAGCAGCAGGTTGATCCCGATTGTAGAACGCAGCCTTCACAAACAATCGCACTTCGGGAAGGCCTGGAAGCTGTCGCAGGGTTTGTTGAAATTCGTCGGTCTATAGAAATTAAAGATACGTATAGAAACACAGGTCCTCTTTAGGGGAAATAAAGACCAATCTACTTCGATACCTTATTGCTGTCATTAAGTAAGAATCTCTGTAATATATTAGGCGGGTATTCTAAGAAATGGGTCAACAATTCTCTTAATCTGCAAGATACAAAAGTTTACATGAACATGGTACAGAATGAAATAATCGCAGGAGGCCAAAAGTGCTTGATAAATGACTAAGCCATTAAGGAAAGAAACATCACCACGAGAAGAACATGGAAGGAAGTTCAAGGAAAATTTTTAAAAGCTATGTAACTCGAAAAGACCTAACTAGTGAGCATTTTTCGCCTACTGGCATCCATCGCTGGTACATTTGTGCATATAAATCACTTTGATCGTGTTACGCTATAACGTAGATACAACCACGGCCATTTCACCACTTTGAAATCTGACGACATTTTCTAGCCACACCTTACATGGTCTGTATCGTCTGTGTCCTCAAAAATCTATTTATTTAATTGACGCAAAATATGCGGTCAAGAGCTAAAATGAAGAGAGGATGCTAACTTCTGCCAAAAGAAGAAAGGGGTTACAGGACGCAGGTTTCGTAAGCAGAAGGCTTTCAATAGTGTAGATGGTTGCAGAATCGACTCCGAAACTAATGCAAACAAGCGATTCTGAATATCACACTCAGGTTCCACAGTCCAAATTATTGCCTTACTTTCTAATGCCTATTTTTACCGTGTATTGTTCCGCAAACAGCCTAGTTTGTATTTCTTCCTCACATTTCCCGAGATAGCGATCGCCATCGGCCCCCTCATGAGGCGCGGCTATGAGGGGGGCAGAGGGGTCTGGTGCTGGCAGGGGACACTGACGATACGGCAAATTAAAAAAGCTTCTTACAAACCAGAAGAAGCCTTATTCTCAACTCATACTGCGTGGTAAAAAACACACATGTCAGCGCAATTGCATTATACCTGGCAATTTGTTTCCACAGTCGGCAGTGCAGTTTCACATTAAATATTAATGTTAAGAGAGTTTAACTTAAGCCTTCTGCAATTGCTTTGTCTTCTACGCAAATGCACGTCACGCAATTCGGACGCAGGCAGACATATCTAACGACTTGAACGCAAAACGTCGTAAGATTACAGCTAAGATAATTCATATCAGGGTGTGAAAGTAGTCCATATAAAAATACGCGCAGGAGATGACTTATAAAAAACTATCAAACACATGCTCTATGGCGTATCCACGTTGTACTTGTAATACTTTTTCGTCAACTTTTTAAAAGCATGTGATAGCCAGTCGTACTCTTCAGACTGAAAATTAAAAAGCCAAATGGAACCTTACCGAAATTGACATCGCGCGAATATGAGATTTCGTTTCTTAGTGCGCATCGGGGCGCTATTATGTTTATATATATGTTTTCTGACCAATAGCTTCTCAGTTTGTGCAGAATGGGTAAAGCGTTTGCTCAAAGGGGTTGGAGATAGCAACTCTGGATAAACAATTTGCAGTTAAAGTCTCCAGATCTCAGAATGGTAGGGAAGCTCGTTTAAAGGATCGGTGAAAGCATGCCACTCAGGTGAGTGACCAGAGAGGCAAATCAGTGAATAATGAGAACAGTTCAGAGGAATGTAAAAGGAAAATCAAGTATGAAAAACCACGTCACAGGATGGAAGAAAAAAATGACTGCTAAACATTGAACTATCTACGGATGCCAGACGCCAATCAGAATGTTTAAATGGAAGTAAGTGCATTTAACTCGTATTTTACCGGTAATAGAATACCGTGAGGAACAGCGATACGCATTAAGTTATTTGGGGTTCCTTTTTTTCTGTCTTTCATCCTTCCACGCGTCATCACAGAATTGCTTGGATATTGCTCACGCATGCTCACTCATATTCTCCTTGTCATAATTTCCATAAGCGTCACTGACAGGCTGCAGGAACGCCACCAACCTAGCCGGTGGACGCACAAGAAGCCTGTTGTCCTTGAAGTATTATAGGACATACTATAGTTTAAATTGGAAAATGCGGAGATAAAATGCATAAAAAGTTTGCAGATAGCGTACCTTGGGTTGGGACCTTAACATCGGGCATATACAGGCAAACTGAAATTTAAAAGATCCAAAGTGAGCAAACAGACTTGGCTGCTCGATATTTATTTTTTCATGATCTCAAATGAAGATGAATTGCGAGAATCACTCTCGCAGACAAGATTCTAGAACCGCTCGAAATACGTTTTAATAAGTAAGTGAAGAGATTGAGAGCCCCGGAAGGTGCTATAATAAGCCTATTTTATTGTATTTTATTTAGATTTTGAGCGTTCTGACGAAGCTTGCAAACACTGGGTCGGCTAGCGCTTAAGAAATATAGTTTGTAATTTTCCGTCATCGTGGATTTTCCACTTTTTCGAAACCGTGGTCGACTGCGCGCTTTTCCTGATCTGAGGTGTCAATAATCGAGTTGGTAAAAGAGTACTTACCGAGGTCTTCTTAGGAATATAAGAACTTTCCTCTGACAGATTTTCGCCATCAGTTCTCAGGGTGTTATAAAATCAACGACGGTTGAATCTGTTTTTAAATTCGCCTCATATCGTTTATCTTTTCAAATTTTGGTCACTGTCCTTATATAAACATTTCTCATCATCACCAGCTAAACTTGAACACTGAGCCTGACGAATCATCAGTAAATCCAAATGGGTTGCCACGATTAAACCTTGTTAACAGGAGACCAGAGACACGTAGGTCATTTTCAAGACTAGGCTGATGAAAAGTCGGAAATGTAAATTTTAGCTGGTTTATCTTAACCTGCCGGCAAATACATTGCATGTATGGGCAGGTTGCCGTCCGTTCACCTCGCACCAAACAGGCAAAAAGCTCAGTAGCTTTTAACTACGTGACTTATGAAAATGAAATTTGCGTCGGCTGTTTAAATCGCATACTAAAAGTCTAAGAGATGGAAACTGAGACAAACAAATTGAAGATATAATTCCATACTGTGCTTATTTCAACAAACGAAGAGGGAACACAGGAGTCCAAAGGCAAGAAGAGGAAGAAGAAAAAGAGGAAGAAGAAGAAGAAGAAGAATAAGAAGAAGAAGAAGAAGAAGAAGAAGAAGAAGAAGAAGAAAACAAAGACGGTTGCAGAGCATGATCGTGCGGGTCTTACTGTAGAATGCCAGGCACACAGAACATCCATGAGACGCGAAATCGGGGCCGACGAAGGCCAAAAATCTCAGACCAGACTTGAATCACGGAAATTTGCCGAATCCACCACTAACTTTACAACTTCTAATGTGCGCGCATTCGGACATTTTTCAAATCCAGTGATTTAAAATAAACTTAATCGTCTAGTACATCTGATTTTACCTAAATCGAAGGAACTTCCAGTGTCAACAATAAGGCTAGCTCGAGTAGGCGTTTCTAAATTAATGCCGGCGCTGAAATTTGTGAACCAGTTACTTCCGCGTCAAGTGACATGCATAAAGCAGGCAATGCAGAACAAAATGATAATTCTAAGATACAATGCGGCCTGTGTCATGGTCAGCTGGTGACAACACATTCTTAAGGCGACAAACCAGTACCACAGGCAAAGTCTCGCCGGACAGAGGGCGGTACATGATACTTTACGGACTTCCCGAATTCGCAGCCAGTACCCCCAAAGAGCGAATTGCGGCAGATCTGGTGTCCTCCAAGTTTCCCTAGACTAAATTCTCTAGCGCACTGAGGAAGTTGCGGTGTTTAAGGTAGGTCGACTTGGGAAGCGCTTAGCCGGCATACCAGTGTCCACGTCTCTGTCCCTGCAAAGTAGTGCCGACTCATCAGGAGAAAGCTCGAGTTATTCTCTCACGACGATTCCGAATCAAGAATACCAACCACGGCGTTTCTTTTAACCAAATCGCACACCGGAAAAGAGAAGGCGACGTCGACAACTAGTTCAGCAGCTGGAAAGGAGATGGAGTAATGGGACAAAATCTGGTCATCTACAAAAATCAGATAATACATACCCCTCATACTTCGAGGTCAAGGCGCGCAGCTCAATTTCAAAGATAAGTAAGGCTTTGCATTTATCTGGATATTCTTAAGCAATTAATGCCTGTTTTTTACTTGAGTCCCCTATAAAAGTCGCCTTTTAATATAAGGTATAATTTTTACCAGATTTGTTTGACAGTCTGGCAAAATAGTCATATTTTGTAAAAAAATCCATTGTAGTGACTCCTTTCCCTACTATCTCTTTCTAGTTTTCGTAGTTAAATAACAGTAGCACTTGCTATTTAGTGCGCTTTTCCGTACGTTGGCAACGTGTTGATCTTTCTTCTGTAACGAAAAACATTTATTGTCTGTAATGCCCCGCAGAGAACGTGCTAAAAGGCGAAAGCTTGCGGCCTCCCCACCGTCTCTTGGTGCTAAAATCGTGACTGAAGACATGGCAGGTGCCAGCGTGTGTTCTTCGCCGTCCGCAGATCTCATTAACTCACAAACCCCTTAAGTAAATGTAGAACCTCTTGACACTTCAGTCGTCCAAATATACGCCTCTGCTAGTCGTAGCAGGCCATCAGCTGGCGAAATAGTCGACCAGTTGATTTATGGCGACATAAACAGCACTTCTGAAAAAGTGCTTGAACAAGCTTTCAAACTTATTAGGGTAATAAGTTCTGAAACTAAGAAAAGAATTAAACGCAAGCATAATTTCGTACTGTGAAATATTCCGAGCCCCTTATCTGCTATGGAGGGAGCACATTTGTTCCTACAAAGTTGTGGCTTGAGTTTCAGTGTCGCACAAGCTAGGCGACTTCGCTCGCTTAGCCGTAATGCGCCGATACTAGTTACCCTTTTCCCCATGATAGAAGTTGATTTTATCTTAACGAGTGGGGAGATAACTAGAGACTTCTGCCGTAAATGGCGCTGCTCCGTTTCGCCAGACCTCACACCCCTGCAGCGAAGGCTGAATAAATTAAAATCGCCAAAAACCAACACCAAGATAATGACACCTACTGTCAGTCTGAATAAGTCCTCCACAACACCATCTGCGGCATCTGCACATCACGGCATAGTCAATTCCGTAAGGAATTCGACTTCGTTTAATGCTGAGCTCTTTAAACACACCATCACGCCTGGTATAAACAAGCCTCTATCGACTCCCCCAGCAACACCTAGAAAGCCCAAGCATGTGCCTTAGTCAAATGCAAATCCACTTGCTGTCTCAGCCACTCGGACACCCGATAAATCCAGCACGATTACAAAGTCTTTTTCTCCACAATCGGCTTACAGTGCCTCAAATACCCCGACTCAAAACATAGCGTGTTCCCAACTGCACCCCAGCCCTTGTATCGAGGCAGTTAGGCCGAATATGCCCATTTTCCCGCCGTTTAATAGAACTCTTGCTCCAATGGAAACAATGCGTCCCCCACCCCATAACTTGTTTCCTCCACGGCCGTTTTATCAATGTATCCCTCATGCTAATGTCCAAACTGAATGAGATAACTCATCCGATCCGCAGTTTCGTTCCGCCGGGAATACGTTGCAGTATCTGCCCCGCGGATTTCCAGCTGAAAATAAGTTAGCTAACAATGGTTACCAGTTCACCTGCCCGTCATTTCCTCCCCCAAGTCCTACCCCTTTTTATCCACGTCAGAATTTTTCGATGCCAAAAAATTTTTTGCGGAACCGGATGGTTGCATCCGGACCGTTTGCTCCGTGGGAAGCCCAGAACTGGACGATGTAGCCCAACTCCCTCAGAAACAAACAGCCTTTCCCTTCACACTTTTTGTTTTAAATGCCAGATCCTTGCTTAATAAGATGCCTTTGCTTCAGACTCTGGCGTTCCTCCGTTGTCCAGATATTGTTTTAGTAACTGAGACATGGGCATCAGCCTCAGTAGCTGACTCCGAACTCTCGCTTCTAGGCTATAATTACATCCGAAATGATCGCCAAGATAGCCGTGGTGGGGGCTGCTGCGTCTACATTAAGCAAACACTTACATTTTTTCCGCTTGACCTCCCGCATTTTTCCGCAGTAGAAGGCAGTTGCTGGCTCCAATTTGCACTAAAAAATAAGTTCTCCTTACTCGTTGGCTGTCTAACGCACTCCCAACTCCAATGACAATTTTGATCGTTTACTCTCACAGACATTTCATGCTGCGGCCGATTCAAGCTTTAAGTGTCAATTGGTTGCGGGTGACTTTAATTTCCCTATGGTCCGCTAGTCTCCGCTTTCAGGCTCCAGAAGGTTCGAAGACTTCCTTGAGGCTGTGGATGTTGGGATGTGGAATCAGGTTGTCGATTTTCCCACCCGAGCCTCAAGCATACTTGACCCAATTTTCTGTAGAGGCTGCATGCCATCATCAGTGTCATCCCTAGGCCCACTCGGAGGATCAGACCATGACATAGTTGTTTCAGCGTTGCAATTCGAGGCTGACAAAACGTCGTCCGCAAAGTATAGCTTTTTCCGCAACTTCCGATCAACTCGCTCAACCGATTTTTTAACTCATAGAAAGACGCAGCATCCCATCCTCCGAGACGCTCTCTGAAATCCCATAGTTGATGCCCAGTTAACCGCTGATAGCTTCAATGATTTCCTGTCTAAAACGTTCATTGAAGACTCGACCACTCCGCTTCCGACCATCCAGCCATTGACCGGGACAGTTCTAGAAACTATAACTTTCACTCTGTGGGATGTGACTGTTGCGATTCGGCGTTTTCGTCAATCTTATAGTCCATGCCCTGATGGTGTCCCAGTAAGCATTTTAAAAGCCGATGCAAACACGATCTTCCCATCCCTCTTATTCAAGATATTTAATCTCGCTCTTGAAAGTGAAACATATCCTACCATGTGGAAGGAATCACACATTTTGCCCATTCCTAAGCACGGCAAATCTTCATCATTTGATGACTTTCGGCCAATAAACACCCTCCCCGCAGTTTCAAAGATCTTAGAGACATTGATCAAAGATAAGATGATGTGTCACTTAACAGTGAATAACATACCGAGTGCAGCTCAGCATGGATTCCTCAAAGATCGATCTTGTGACACCTGTCAACTCTCTTTCGTTGACTATGTTCTCCAATCTAGGGACAATGGTTTTGCACTTTAAACCGTATATTTCGATTTCACTAAGCCTTTTGATCGTGTTGACCATGCCCTTCTTCTCTTGAAACTGTCCTCTTTCGGAATAGATGGCAAACTTTTAAATTTTATGTCCTCTTACCTGGGCACTCGTACCTAACGAGTTAAGATTTCGAATACCATCTCCAACCCCACACGTGTGAGGAGAAGAGTCATTCAGGGTAGCGTGCTCGGCCCGCTTTTATTTTGCCTTTTCGTTAATGATGTACCCGATTTATTTCAGAATGGTAAGCCTTTCATGTATGCCGATGATCTTAAAGTTGCATATCGATATAAGCCGGCAGATCATGACATTGTGCTTGAGCTCCTTAAGAGCGATCTACAGGCTTTCGCCCAGTGGTGCCGCACATGGCGTCTTTCTCTTTCTTGGCATAAGTGCTCAGTCATTGTGGTTGGTGAACCCCGCCAACCTCAACTAAGTATTGAAGGTCACTCCATAAATGTGCCCAGGGTTATTAAGAATCTGGGCGCAGAAATATTTGGAAGGGTGACTTTAACGCAATGAGACGCACTCATTTGGAGGAAACCTGGTTGGTCAACACAGAAGATTCAGACGAATTTTGGCAATACTTTCGCGGGATTATAGAG
>CACRXP010000026.1:1060476-1071305 GCA_902702965.1 Spirometra erinaceieuropaei
ATCATACTCCAAGAGTCTCAATCTATCGGAGCACTGTGCCTTGATAGTCTCCAAAGCACGTAGAACGACCGGGTTTATCCTCCGAAATTTTAAAACTAGGGACATCAGAATGCGCCTTTCAACATGTACGTTAGACCTGGTCTGGAATACGGTTCGTTTTTATTAAGCCTCATGCGTGCTACTGAGCGGAAGAAAATAGAACCCGTTTAACACTGTTTTACCAAGAGAATTTTAGCCGCGGAACACCGACATCTGTTTTACCAAGAACGTTGCCGGCTTACAGGCCTTGATCCTCTATGGTTCCGTAGATTACAAAAGGGACTATTTTTGCTATTTAAACTCTTATATAATCACACATTTAACCAACTCACCTCTTTAAGACATCATATCCACCCACGACATAACAGTCACCGTGAGGTCTTTTTATTTCTTCCTCTGGCACGTACTGTTAAACATCGTCGGTCCTATGCTGTAAATGCAATTGCTATTTGGAATAAACTACCCGTGAGTGTGAAAACTCTGCGAAATTATCTTTTATTTAAGAGATCTATAACTCGATTTTTGCATTCAGAAAAGCTCCTACAAATTTTGGGTGCCAAAAACTCTGATCGACTGTACCGTAGCGATGGCGTTTGTGGTCTCTGAACACTATGGCCGGTCTTACCAGCTGTTCCTCAACGCCTCTACTTTGACTATCCCCAACTTCAAGAAAGGAACTGACGTCCGATAATCTCCGATACCGTGCAACCTCCCCCCTTCTTGACGGTCGATATTCTACCACCGCCGACAGTTTTTTTCTCCTGAGCCCTCCAAACCACAAAAACCACCATCAACTATATTTTATTCATTTATCTCAGGAGGTTTTTTCACTGCTGGTCGGATTTGTGTTTAATCGCTTCCCTTGACAATGCCTGTAAACAGGCATTTAATAAATTATTATTAACAGTGGCAATTCGAACGAAGGCGCAGTCGGTTTCCCAAATGGGAACACAAGCTGCATTATGACAAAATGCCCCTAAATATCCTGCGTAAGAAAATAACAGATGAGCAAATATGCGACACAGAGGTTATCCCGTCCACGTCATTTGACCACAAGCTACTACAAATCTCCCTAAATGAATACCTCATTCAACACATAAAATTCGGAAAAAGAATGAGAGAAGGACAACGATCTAACTGTTTAGATCTCGTTTTTAGTAAAGAAGAAGGACTCATAACGGAAGTGAATCCACAACCTCCACTCGGTTTAAACGGTCATATTGCTTTCACCTGCGTGTGCTCTCTCCTATCCAACCAACAACCAAACATCAAGGGGCGCAGAGATATTTGGAAGGGTGACTTTAACGCAATGTGACGCACTCTTTTTGGTTGGTCAACACGGAAGTTTCAGACAAATTCTGGCGGTATTTTCGCGGGATTATAGAGCGTCTGATTGATTTCCATTGTTCAATAAAAATGACAAGACCATGTTCACGACCGCCGTGGGTCAATCCGACGACAAAAACACCATGAAGAAGAAACAGAGACTGTGGAAAAAGTATTTGCAACTTCGAGATCCAAGGTCATTCGTCGAATATAAGGATCAGCGCAATAAATGCCGCGAACAAATACGGGTTGCTAGAACTTCTTTCGAGCGCCGACTGATAGCAGAATCCATTTCATGTCCCAAGAAGTTTTACGGGTACATCCGCAGTATGAGGAAACATAGGGACGGAATTGCGTGTCTAAAGGATAGCCTCGGAAACTTAGTAATTGAAAGGCCACAGAAAGTGCGATTACAGTCTCAGTTTTTTCAATCGGTTTTTACGGGGGAGCCCTCAGAGGACAATCAGCAGTTTGAAAGGGACAGAGACAGCCGGGAGCTTCAAATGCGCCAAGATATTGCCGTCATTGAAACCGTCGCCTTTTCCGTCGAAAAAGTAAGACGCGTCCTCAGTCAAATAAAACCTGATATGTCCCGGACCCGACGGAATTCCCGGGCTGATACTTAAGGAGCCTTCAACGGAGCTGTGAAAGCCTCTTTCGACTCCCTCTGAGCTGTCAATGAGAACAGGAAGGCTGCCCTCACAGTGGACGACAGCTTACCTCGTTCCCTTGCATAAGGGAGGTAGCAGGAGGACAGCAAGCAGATTTAGGCCTATTAGCTTAACTTGCCTCCCTTGCAAAACGATGGAAGCTATAGTAAAGAGGGCTATGCAGCAATTTTGTGAAGAAAATAACGTCTTGCAGGATTTTCAACATGGCTTCCGGAGAGGACGTTCCAGCCTCTCAAATCTGCTGGCTTGACTGGACATCTGGACCAGGGCTCTAGAAGAGGGTTTTGAGGTCGATGTCGTATACATCGATTTCCGCAAAGCTTTTGACACTGTCCCGCACCAACGTCTTCTTCACAAATTGAGCGCCATCGGCATCCGGGAGATCTTCTGAACTGGATAAGGGCCTTTCTGGTTGGTCGGAAACAACGTGTCTGTATCGGGGATTATATTGAATGTCAGAATGGGTGAACGTGACCAGTGGTGTGCCGCAAGGCTCAGTTCTGGCACCATTGCTCTTCATCCTTTATGTTAACGACAGCCTTCAGGAACTCGACTGCGGCAAAATAATGTTTGCAGACGACGATAAGCTCTGGCAAGTCATTAAGGGTCCAAATGATCAGAGATCCCTTTAAGATAATCTGCACCGTCTGCAAGCGTGGTTGAAGAAATGGCTTCTAGATTTCAATGTGGAGAAGTGTGCCATCCTTCATCTGCGTCCAACCAATTCTCATGCAAATGAGAGCCTGAGGGCATATCACCTGAATTATATAAGACTGTCCGCAGAATCTTCACAGAAGGATCTCGGGGTTTGGATACAGAACAACCTGAAACCAACACTGCATTGCTACAAGGCTGCAAAAAACGCCGTGGGAGTGCTGCATGCAATCAAAAGGGCTTTCGTAAACTTTGACCAAAACCTTTTTGGGAGAGTTTACGGCACTTTTGTTCGACCCCACTTAGAATGTGGCATACAAGCATGGCGGCCATGGCTAGTAAAGTACCAAGTATGCCTCGAACGGGTACAACGGCGTGCAACAAAGCTGGTAAACGGTCTAAAAAGCCAATCCTACACAGACGGACTGAATTGTCTTAATTTATTCCCTATGTGTTACAGGCAGCAAAGAGGTGATCTTATCCTCGTCTACAAGATAATACATGGCCTTGAGCATGGACTTAAATTTGAGGCCATGTTTCAGTGGCACCTTTCACCCAATCTTCGTGGTCACTCGATGAAGTTACGGACAACAATGTTCGGGCTGAATCTTCGTTCTTAATTTTTCACGCAGAGGGTAGTGGAGAAATGGAACGATCTCCCTCAGTCAGTCGTGCAGGCTACGTCTATGCAACTCTTCAAGAAACGCTTTGATGCTTATTTTTGTCCCTTGTTTTCCCTTGACAGCCTGAATCTGAACTAATACCCCACAACCCCGCAAATATTTTCTTTGATACAATGCTACTCAAATGAAACAAGTACTGTTTTAATAGCGACTATTTTTTGTTCGTGTACAGTTATTTCTAACGAGCTGACATGTAATCAATAGGGGTTTCAAAGGCTTTGCCTATTATCCTTACGAAATAAACTGATATAAATAAACACTCTTTACTTATCTCCCCACATTCAGCAAATACCACTAAAAGCCACTCGCCTGTGTTGATTCATACGACACATTTCACCTTAAATGGGCTAAGAATACAACTTTTCAAAATATACGTTTTACCTCTCTTAGACTATTGCTTAATTTTTTTCGGCATTATGCCCTCAGACGACCAAAAGAAACAAGAAAGCATTCAGAAAGGTTTTACTAAATCTTTGTCCACAAGTGATGGCACCCACGGTTCATACTTAGAACTATATAATAAATACGGTCTTCCATCCCTCTGGATCGGAAGACTCGAAATGGTCTAAACTTCCTTTTCAAGGTCACCCATGATCGAGATATTCTCAAAATAGATTTCCTAACAAAGCAAAACGTCCCCAGAAACATCAGAAACAACGAAGATATTATAAGGATACCCAAATTCACAAAGTCCCAACGGTCGAATTTCTACTCCGTATGATATGCCACTATCTGGAATGCTCTTCCGAGTCCTATCCGGAACACTCGAAACCTAATCGAGTTTAAAATAAAAACTGAGTAATTCCTTTCAAATAACAATGCATGTTTATATTTGAATAAGAAAGGACACTTTTCTAGTCAATTCTTGGGTACAGAATTGGTCGAAAAGGGTTCTGGATATGCCAGCCGCATGAATAATACCAGAACATAGCACTAAAACAATCAAATTTATGAAAGACAACATCACTGATAAACATAGAACAGATAGTGATATTCTTTCTTTCCTCCCTTTCTTGTTTCCATAAGCTATGTCACCTGACACCAAATATCCCTTGAGAAGCTATTTATAACATCCATTTCGACAAAACCCTGCGTTATGTTGTGCGTATGTCTATATTAAGGCCATAGTGAACATCAATACACCTATATTAGATTCTTCAAAACAGTCGACAACTACTCCTATAATATCGGCGAGTTGTCAGGCCGTGGAACTCGCTTCCAAGCGAGATGGTGACGGCTGACACAGTTTGTGTGTTTAAAAGAAAACTTGCTCGTCTAGTTTTCGACAGAAATCGACTTGTACAGCATGACTATGCACAGCCAGCTTTGTAAAATCTGCCATATACAATCTCCCGCACAAATTTACAGTGACCCTAAGCACTACTTTATGATTACAATTGAACTGTGACCCAATCACATTTTAAATGCCTGCAATTTTATTTTATGTTTGAGTATGGATCTGCGAAAGCACTGTACATAAATAGGGTCATCAAGGGCTCTGCCTGTAACCCTTTAATATATACATATATACATATACATATCACATTCACAAGAACAATATGATACATAAATCAGTATTATTTTGACAGCTTTGATTGTGACTTAGCATTGAATGTTTCCCAATTCTAATATACATTCAGCTTTTGCAGCTCTTAGTTCAGAAAACTATGGCAAGCCTCCTGAAAAATACGAAAGAACTGTGCGACCGCACCTTAGCGGCTGGTCAGAGACTGACAACCGGTGTAACTGTCGGAGATCTGACCAGGGATCCGACATTGAGTGTTTTACTGTACTGTCACCCTAGTGGCACTCTTCTTCCGTTCGCCTTGCAGGATCTAAGCTTCTGAAGCCACGTGCCGACGAATAACCACCAGCCCCTCCCGATAATTCGTTCCATTGTATTTTTCGTTCTTCCGTAGCCTCGTTTATTAGTTTTCCACTTTTGTATACTCGAATAAACTTAAATCTTTTTATCACCTATGGTGCTTATAATATGCCCCGTACGCCTGCTTATCCCGATCCCGTTCACTCTGAAGTGCAAGGCCTTTTAGACCGGATTTTCCAATCGACTGGACCCTATGAGTTCAACCTACCATCAGCCCCTTCCTCCATTACCCGTGATCCGTCATCCGCTACTCGCTCGGTCGCTACATCGGCAACTAGAAGACGCCCAAATTTATTCAACTCGAAAATAATTTCAAGGTTAGGCCCACATCAAAGTTCTTCAATCTCAATGAAGGATATTGTATTCATGGCCCTAAAAACAACCAAACTGCGCACTTCAGTTTCTATATTGTATATGTCGTTCTTCATTAAAACTTTTACGATTATCTTGCCTTGGAACACAGATTATTTAAATTAAAACAAACTCTCAATTGGCTAAACACACACTCAAAAATAGGTCAGTATATTTTAAGGGTAATAGGCAATGGCTTTGAAAACCCTACTGAAAAATGTACATGCAATATCTAACTATAAATTAGCACGGTACTAAATTGTTGTCAGTAATATATACACTTAACAGAGTATTTTCTTTTGGAATTGCAGGACTGAAACACGAGAACAATTAGTTGTAGATGGTAACAGCAAAAAGAAATGGCTATCACCCGCATTAGCGGTAGGTGTACGCAAGGCGTTGGTTTGGAACAACAAAGCTGTTCTGTCCAGACACGCGATAGTTTCCAAAAAATCTATTCTTCGCTTAAATGTCTTCGTGGAATCCGCCATTATCAGGCACCGACGACTCGCTGTGAAAAAGAGTATCTGCGAACGTCCATGCAGCATCGGGATCCTCTACGTTTTAGAGTTCCCACGCGGGTTAATTGTTGTGGAGAGGGTGAAGAATCGTCAAGGTCTAGGGCACTGTTCCGGTTCCTTAAATTCCGATACGCCTGTATGAGATCTCGGATCTTCCTGTACTCAAGAGAACATAGTTGAATTACACTAATTCTGCAGTTGTCAGTTAAAGTCTCGAGGCCTTTCAGCATTTTAGTCGCTCTCCTCTGAGCTCTTTCTCCTAAACTATAGTCTTTTTAGCCACGTTCGCCGCCCTAACGCACTGAGAGGAAGGCTTAAGAGTCGACAAAATGTTGATCCAAAGATCTTTTTGTCAAAGTGCGATCAAAATGGATGAGGTTGGTTGAGGTTTTTTTTCTTGAGTTCAAAGGAGGCTGACAGTGTCCAAGAGGTGCTATAATAAACGAATTCTAATATTCCGAAGTAAAGCACACATGGGGGCAAAAATGTAACGGTCAAACGTAGGCCAAAGGGAGCATGAAATGTTTGTGGAGCAATGACGAGTGGAATAAGATCGATTTGCTGCAGTTAGAGCATTAGTCAGTGAAATAAGGGCAAATATATGTCTAAACTAATGGCCATGGCCAAGGAGTCAGTAGACTGCTCAACGCATCCAGGATATATGGTAAACATCGATGTCAAAAAGTCTGTCTGGAAAAGACGAGCTCCTAGACGCCCTTACTAGTTTTTTTCGTCCGATGAAGTCACTGTATTTCTTCGTCTGTTATTAATGAAATTTTGGGACTTCATAAGTAATCTGAGTGAAGACTTCCGGTGGAACAACAACGAAAGCGCTCCAACTCACCTTATCAAGTTAATGAATGCGGTACCCTCATAAAGGCTTCAAGTACTCTTTCCACGACTTCGTTGTCTGCAGGTGTAGACTTTGGTCCTAAGATCCTAAACGACTCGTCGCCGACTTTTAGAAGTTTTTGGTGGGTAAAATAGTATTCAAGCTAATCTATTAGTAAGACTAATATTGGATTTGCAAGGTCTTCACGTGTCCTCTATATATGATTCAAATCTTGGCCGGGTAACACAAACAAACCACTTTAGTTTATTTACAGAACCGAACATTACCCTGCCTTGGTTAATTTGATCAAGAAAACGAGCCAAGACTGACCTTCAATATTTCAATTAGGAAATACTGTCTGTGTCGGATCGAGGTGTTGGTCGCTCGCGCGTCTTGTAAATTATGTTATAATCTTTCCGCGCCCGATGGAAGTACGCAAAACAAAGCGTCATTTCATAATAACAAACGGCCCATGCGCGTTATTCTGTGATAGAGAGGACGGTTCATTCAAAGTCGGCCCTGGTATGTTTTAGCATAAGGCTGTCTATTTTAAGAACTTGGGTGTGCTCGGTAATTGTTGCGAGCAACATGCGATCGCATGTCGTGTTCCTGGAAAATTGGTGTTATGGGTCGTATTTGAAA
The DNA here is from genome assembly GCA_902702965.1 of Spirometra erinaceieuropaei. NCBI lineage: Eukaryota > Metazoa > Platyhelminthes > Cestoda > Diphyllobothriidea > Diphyllobothriidae > Spirometra > Spirometra erinaceieuropaei. Next base: position 1,068,081 of record CACRXP010000026.1, read on the forward strand.
ACGGACTTCACGTTTTTGGTAAAGATGCCGGTTTAAGTCCGCGGTAAACTTTTGACCTAAAATAGTAATCAGATGATCATTGACCTTTTATATGCATAGAAGGTGAAAATTTTCAAATGGCTTGCGTGTTAGTCAACAAGCCAGAAGCCATCATAGTCTTAAAATCAGTGTTACACCGCCGACGTCTTCTTTAATACCGTGTGTAGAAAGTCCCTACATCATACTTGCTAGTACAACTTCGGTAACCGTGCTGGATCATGCGGGTATAGGTGTCCAGCTTACGGACGGAAGTAGTTTGGATTTAAAATCAAAAGCTTTGCATCTGCTTTACGAAAATGTTTTCTATTATTCCTCTGTTGGATGTTCAGATTCATTATGCGATAATTACTGCAGAGTTAACTGTTTCTTTGCCTGTCGACCACGGGAAGCACGTTCTTCCGCTGACGTGGAGATGTTGCTTTCTACTAATTCGCTTAACGGAGAGTCGTCGTAATGAAGGAGTGCTTAATAATAGTTGGATTTTTCTACCTCTTTTGTGGATTAGTCTTATCGACGCTTAATTCAGGCTTGCTTTACTTCCTGCTGCCAAGTCTGCTCTCTTCCGACCGCTCATGACAAAAGCCTTTTCGCGTGCTGATTTCTTCGAATTTCCGCAACTGCGTAGCAAGATTTATTGGGTAAATTTATGCTTTCCAAAGGAATCCCATAGGCTTTTATCGAAGGAGAACACTTAAAAGTCGGCTGTTTTGGCGGTTCCCTGATAAAATAACATTTGTTAGTTTCATCCATTTCGATTTATTTCTGCGGTTTCCATATGGCACCGTCGTAGTTATGTAGGCATTGCCTACTTCTAATGGTAACATCCAAAACGGGCCACAATCCTGGGGGTCAGACCAAAGCGTTCAGTGGCAAATACATGTCGGAGATCTGCGTGCCACGTAAAGCAGAAATTATATGGAAGGCAATGATTATGTGAATTATCTGAATCTTATTCTGCAAAATCTTCGCATACCTTTTCCCTGCATCAGTTAGTGTTGCCACTGTTTTTACATGTGATATTTTCTTTCAGTGGACCTCTTTGGCGATATCGAGTCCGCCAGATGCCTTGGCACCGTTGAGGGAGTCCTAGGAAAATTTCAGTGCCACCCAAGTGCGTTTGTTGATTTTTAATGGTTTTAAAAAAATTGTTTGAAATTCACCAAATCAAGACAACCATCTTGTCACGTTCCGTTGTCGAGAGACTTGATTTTTAATTGCATGTACCGACTTATCACGTGCGTCTTATTTAGTTCGAGGGAAATGCGTAGTACGAATTTATTTTCACATATTTTTGCATTGCTGTCGGGCGCTTTGCGAATCCTTAGAATAGAGGCTTAGTTGCGTTTTGTCTACCTCGGCAGCATGAGTTGCTTTTTCCCCATAGAATATAGGAACCAGTTCGAAAACTCTAGTGAGCTACGGCAGTTCCGTGGGAGGAACGATACCGTTTCATGTCATGTCTTGCTATCCTTCTACTAACTTTTCCAACCCAATCTACCTACCCACAACTCATTTTAGCCGATTACTATTCCGCCCTGAAATACAGCGAAATATTGGACTTATTAAAATATTGGACTGCTCTATTCATCGCAGCGGAACTTTTTCGATGAGCCCATATTTTCGTTGCGGACTGATAAATGAGTATACGTGTAGCAGCTTATCAAAATTACTTGCCTTTTTTATGAACCAAGAACTCGGAAACTGCCAGATTTAGTTCTCTACGGAGTGAGCGTGGTACGGACAGACTTTTTCTGGTTTCAAAACAGTCCTCAGCATCATTCTAATGAATATATATTTCAGCTTCTCACCAAATTGTTACCGAAAACAATTTGTTTCACGTGTCGCAGATTTCTCGTCTTCAGAACATAGTGCTCTTAGGCGAGTTTTAACGACTTATGGACTACCAGTCATTTCCCGGGACTTTTCGAAGTGAAAGACTAACGTTGAAGAGTAAAAGCCTGCGACATCCGTACTTATTATTATTACTATTTTTGTCAGCGATGATTATTTTCGATATTACTTTCGATTTCAAAGAAAACCCCTGGTGTCTTTTGCTCATTCGGGAGAGTGTACCGGCCTGTGTCCTCCATGACGGCGTGGAAATTCGTCGGATCGTACGGATAGCAATTCTCTCCCTCACGCCCGAATCAACCACTGATTTTGAAATAAATGTACGTCTTTCAATCTCGTTTTCCTTTCTTTAACTCGCACTTTTTTGGTTTGGGGTCACCCAATGCCGATGTTTAAATTTCTGCGCGCGGCGCTTATAGTAAATTCCCTTAATAAGATTTTAAAATGCGGCTAGAAATGTAAGTTACTCCAAATCCCGACAGGCAATGTTTTCTTTAGTTATCTTGAAATAACAAGAAACATCCTAAGCACTTTGGCATCAGTGGCATAACATGCAACTTCCGCGGTATGGATGCACCGTATGTGCCCTGAACACATTTTTTTAACTTTCCGACTAACATAGCCAAAGAGGCTAGGATAACTACTGGAAAATGTTTACTTTTCACCGAGATTTCCTCGTAGCAGATGCGACTTTTCATAATTATAGACTGATTTGGCTGGCCTATACTTTGGTCATACGGTGCACGCATATGGGCTGTGTCATGCGTCGTTCTGATTTTATGGAGGCAATAATGAGGTAGAAACAGCGCAAACTTGCATTTCTGTCAACAGATTCACACGCAAGCTACCTCTGCTGGTACAATCTTGTCATTCTCGACAGCAAAACTGACACGTCACCACGCATTATTTATTTCCTACCTGTGTGTTAAAGGACCGTTTTTATTAAGTCCCTGGACAGGTCATTGATCTCGCCCTAGCTGTGGCCACGTGTTGGTGACCATGTACTAGGTAGCTAAGCTTGAATGTCCAAGGTGAGAGATGCCATGCTCAATTCCTAAGTAAGAATGACCGCCTGTAAGACAGTCATGTAGGGTCGCATACTTATGAACAAGCTCATGCCCTGCATCTTCATCTGTGAGTTTTCACTCGACCTCCGTGCCGCTAGTCGGTGTTCACGCACCCTCGTCTGTTGTTACCAGCCAATTTTTCTGATGCAGTTGCACATCCATAGCTACTGCCATAGACCCTAGGACCGGCATAACAAGTGCTTATGCTAGCTGAGACGAGTGCAAGTATCTTGGCGTCATCCTTCAGGTTACAGGTCGACCGGCCTGA
>CACRXP010000026.1:1071400-1137465 GCA_902702965.1 Spirometra erinaceieuropaei
GTTTGCGCATTCAAAATGTCTATTATCTTTGACTTTTCCGCAAAGCTGGGAAATTTTCCGTTGCCCCAGGAAAAGAGCAGACTACAGATTTTATCAGGCCTGACTTCCGGTAGGCGTCACAGTCAATTACTTCCTTTTCTCTCAGGAATTTTCCTTTCACTCGCTAAGCACGTCTTAGCCTCGTGTGAAGATGTTTATAATGATCTCTAATAACCTCGAGCTGGACACGTCATTCTGCCGAAATAAATAATTAATTAGGTACTACCAGATGGCCTCCTCTTCAGAGTTTTCAACTAATCCAAGGGGAATCTTGGAGTAGCTGAGCGGATTTACTAACTTCAGTAGGATGCCCAGTTTGCGCGCGAGATCGTTCACGCCCGACTGCATGGGCTTGTCTGGTTTTCTGGCAACGCCAGACTGCTTATAAATGCCTTCGCATAGGCGGTTGCACCACACCTGGTGAATGCATTTCCGCATTCTTGTCGGGACTATTTACTGTTTCGCAAACAGGGTGGACTGTCATTCCGTGTCATTTTGATTTTCATCTGAGCATATGCGAGACTTGTCCGCTGAATGCTCTTGGTAGCATACATTGTGCATCTGCAGTTTGATACACCCACCCTTCCCCCCTAGAGGTGATATTCTGCCTCACTAATCGCTATGAGTGGCGTATACGTTGAAAGTACGTCTAGAACTTTCTAAATTTGTCACTAGATCTTCTGGACAACTTTGAGGAGCATACTTCAGAATCCAGCTTTCTTTGTCCCTAGGTCAATACGCGAACTAAAATAACAGTGCTCATCACCGACTACTGTCAAGTGATAGCGCGATTATTCATATTGACCCAACTGTGAAAAACTCGGCGCCTCGGTGGGATTCGAACCCGCGCAGTAAGGGGAGTCATCTGGTAGTCATCTGGTGGATTCTAGGTGAATTACTTAGGAAATCCTGCTTGGGCAGTCAACCTACTGTATCAGATTTGGTGAATTCCAGACCTTGCAGTAGGTTGGGCGGGTAACTTGAGCCAAATGTGATTAAACTCGCGTCGTCGGCGGGGCCTCGTAGCTCAGGTGGTTAGAGCGTTGGCTGCGCTAAAGCCTTCCCCTTACTGCGTGGGTTCGAATCCCACCGAGGCGCCGAGTTTTTCACAGTTGGATCAGAGTAAATTATTCAAAATCTGCCAAAATATCAATGAATGGTGCGATTAGTACTTTTTGCCGACCTGAAGCTACCGTCCCTCTACGCAGCCTTGAGTGCCCACATTCACTTTCCAGGGTGGTCCAATAAGACCACTCATGCTCCCCTACCTATCCGCAGACATATCAGCGCACTAGTCGCACTTCGTTCATTGTTTTATCACAAGCGCACTCATGTCATTCACCTACTGCCATTTATGACCTTTTGCGCGTCTGCCGTGTGCATGCATGCACGCGCCTCGCCCACGCAACTGACTACCTGCGCAAAGCGGCAGACAATGCACTTGGTTGTGCCATTAACGGGCTTTAGGCGGAGCCTACGTGGTAACCGTCACTGGACGACTTGTGTTTGAGTTCACGCGCCTCATTTGCTCTATTCTACCTCCATAGGGTTGTTTCGGACTCCTCTAAGTCGTAAGCGCGCCGTCCACTCCGTGGTTTTAGAAAAGAAGCGTCTACCGTTCAATCCAGCAGTATCGCGTTTCTGGTTTCCCTGGAGCTCCAGTTTACAACCCATGCAGCTGATCCCATAAAGACGATCTGGGAAGTCTGCTTGTGGTTCGTTTGCTGTATTCAGCCATCCATCCTCGGCCCAAGACCGCGAATAAGTAGGGCAGGAACCGGGGCTTATTATACATTCAGGAATTAGTCTGGTTCTCGCGTCTTTTGGACCGCTATCAAAAATACTCTACATCGCTCAGGAGTTATTTACGTGGACCAATCCCGGCTGTAGGGCAGAATAACGTGCCTGTTAAGCAGATCTTGGGACGTCCACGGACAGGCATCCTGTCTGGTGACACCTACGATAGTTGATAAGGGAAGGGGTGCGGGTATGGTATGAGAAACTTTCAATTTAGATATTGACACCGTCTTGTGGATGCTGTGAGCGTGGACGAATCACATCGTCGGCAGACATGTGAGCAGAATTAGCGCTTGTCCGCAAATCCGTCCTCCGTTACTTACCTTCATGACGTCAGCACTCCTTCATACTCGCTAGTCCTTCGAAGCACAATAGGTTCCTGGAGTTATGACAGTGCGAGTCTAATATCACGTACCCATCAGACAATCACGATAATTGCGTAGAGAGATACACAATAGCTGGAACAAGTGCTTTATTAGCCCCACGTTTCGGATAATCACTCGCATCCATCAGCAGGGTCAGACTCAAATAGGGGTAGTGGATTGTCCAGGCGTGAGCCGCGAACTGCTGGAGTCATGGTTTTCTGGTCCTCAATCAATCAACAAGCGAAACGGCCTTCCCGCTACATATTTGACGCGGAGACGTAGCCTAGGCAAAGTAGTTAGCCGCGAGAAGAGCGTGCAGATAACCACCGTCCCCGGTATCCATGTCGGCAAGTCAAATAACCCAAGAATCCACACGGATGACGAAATCCGGTGGTCAGCCCCTCGGCGGCGTGGGAGCCGATTTCCTTGACCGGCATACAGGCGCATAGCAACGACATACCTCAACACCTGGCCAGTCGAGCTGTGATGCACTCGAGAGCTGCCAACTGTGATGTAGTGGCCTAGCCACTACATCCTATAAATATTGCAACACCTGGGCAATCCACTACCCTTATCTGACTCTGTCTCTGATGATGGATTCGAGTAATAATCCGAAACGTCAGACTAATAAGGCACTTGTTCCAGAGATCGTGTCCCCTTCTTCGCGGCTACTTCTTGTAACTCATCTCTTCGCTTCTATTAGTAAATCACGATGATTTTCAGGACCCGAGTGGGCGTTTGCTATGTCTACATGTCCTGAGACAGTGTGGGCAGGTACGGTGTAGGTGTCTTGAGAGTACTGATCGCGATTTCAGACGCCGACTACCTAGTGACAATGTGATGCACTCGCAGGTGACCGAGCAAGCCAATGCGTGCCTGGATGTGCAGTAACAATATGGGGAAAGTCTCCCCTGATTGTTGATAGTGGTACGTGTCCTTTTTGTCCTGCCGGAGTTCATTTTGCGACTGATACGAAGACTTCCGATCACAGAAAACCGAGACTGAAACACGGGGTTATCATGAAGGCAGATGGAAGGGGCCGCCCAATTTTAGTTGGGTCTGCCCTGACATTGCATGAATGCTCACCCTGTCAGTCGACTCAAGGATCAGCCAGGTGTCTGGAATCTATTTCTACCACTTCATCTCTGGTGGAAATGGGACTAATTTTCCGTCTTGACCTTTATAGTTTGTCCATGTCTGCGCGCCTAAATGGCAACGTCACACGTCCTGGGTTTCTAATTGAGGAGGATAGGATCGTGGTTCTAGACTGAGTGTTGTAGCGGAACTGCAACCTTATGGCGCATATTTATGGTCCGTGAGATTCCGCTGTCCAGATGAGGGACTTGGTCCACTGATGAGAAGCGTTTTCCTTTGATACGAAAACAGTGAGGTAAACTTGTTCATTATCTGAGGGTCACCATGTTTGTAGACTTCAGCAGGAACTAAGTCAGCTCCAGGACGTTTATCATGGGACATATGTGATATCGCACTGACAGACTTCCAACAAACCGTCATGTTGCAGACTGGTCTTAACGCACATACAGGGAATACCTGCCAACGTTCAAGGACCTTTCAACTAAACTGGCCCTCAAAAAGCTGAAGGATGTTTCTTGTCACCTATATTTTATTATTACATCCCTATAACCTCATCGAAAATCACAGAACGACACTGGAAGCAAGACGTCAAAGGCGACCGCAATCCTTATGTAAAGAGTCGAGTTGAATACTGTTGACTTCAGTAGAAGACCACACCTTTTGCATATATGACAACCAACCAATAATATGTCCCTCACCTATAAATCTGTATTAGCACAAGTTCTGCCTAAAATGCCCGGATACGTGCTTTGCCGAACTGTTTCTATAAATGCTCACATTTCTGGCACTTTCAATCTGTCTGTTATTCCTTTGCCGCACCCTGGTAGACTCGAACTGCCAAAATGTAGTCACCGCAGACCCCTTCAATATAGTTACTGAAGGAAAGTTAGCGAAAACGGGAACTGCAGGTCACAAGTCTGAATGTGACTCCGCACATATCTGTATGCGACCGCAAAGCTGAAGACGCTACTCAACTTCTTTTTTTATCCTGAAGTTTTCCATAATTGGTATCACCATTGCAGGGCTTTGGTTCGATCTGACCTATATATTTAAACCTCCATTTACTGCATCATGCACAATACATCATGCTAGATTCCCCACCAGTGCTTACTCAATCTATGATTTGATCGGACCTGTGCAACCGAGTTTTGCATCTGGTAGTTTTGGGAAGCGTACTTTTTTCACAAAATGCTAATAACTGTTTTAAATGACACCACAGACTCTATAGCCTCCAAATTGCATACAACCAGCTGCCTACGCAGCCTTCACACGCAGTTGCTCCATTTGTGTACAAAACTGGCCTGCATCAGCTGATTTTCCTTGCCCGCGCCGCTGTGAGCGCTCTTGAAAATTAATTGCTCTATGCACTGCAAAGGGTTATGTCAAGTCCCCTAAAGTACGATGACGCACGAGTAATAGGTTCGCTGATTTCCGGTAATTTGCAGTAGAACGGCCCTATTCTCCCCCTACTGGCTAACAAGACTGTTTAGAACCCCTCCGATTGGTATTCACCATAGATGGGCACTTATACGCGCACCTCGGCCTAGGAAGAGGTTGGTGAAAACAATGTTTGTTTTCTTTTTGAAAGAGGAAACACAATTATGTACTTTGGACGCTGCACTTTTGTGTAATGAATGCTTCGGAAGCTGAGTGAAGTCGCTTTTGTTAGGTGACCGAAAAGTATTAACTTCACCCGAGCTCCGCAAAGTCCATCCTCAGTGCTAACAGCGTTACTCCTGCCGTTTGCGGTAGCACAATGTAGCCTTTTTTAATTTCCTCAGAAATTAACTGCGAACTTGGAGTAGACCAGTATATTTAAGGTCGATAGGCTCAGACCTAAGTTTTTATGTATGTATGAATATTTGGGCCGACGTCCATCAGCCACAGCGGATAACCACGTAATATTCATTAACTGCCGACAGGCAGCTAGTATTATCTACCAGAAAGCAGACAGGGAATGCTGGGGGGACCCACTGACGAGCCGAACCCCTCGCAGCTGTGTCGTGCACGGGCAGAATATCGGCGAAACACGCATGTATGGTCTTTTGGCTAGTAGCTGTGCTGTTAGCATGGGATCGCCTTACCCTAAGGTACTAAAATGCCTACGTATGACTATCACACTATCTTCAACACAGAAACTGATATGCATCCTGATACACCATTCACCCAAAACTAATGGATAAGTTGCTTGAGACATTCCCAAGGTTTTCATCGAAGATGGATCGATCCCTAGCTGACCGCGAACAGTCAGCTTCACGAGGGAGCGCCGTCTTCTTCTTCATTTTCTTATCATTCTCCATCTTCCCTCCTCTTCTTCTTCCTCTTCTTCTTCTTCTTCTTTTCCTCTTCTTCTTCCTTCTACTCCCCTCCCCCTCCCCTTCTTCTTCCTTCTGCTCCTGCTCCTTCCTTTTTCTTCCTCCTCATTTTCGTCCTCCTCCTCTTCTTCCTCCCCTTCTTCTTCTTCTTCTTCTTCTTCTTCTTCTTCTTCTTCTTCTTCTTCTTCTGGCTGTTTTATAACTTCCGATAACATAAAGAAGACGCCTTTTAAATTCTTCGACACAGTTGTCACGACTAGCGCCAACAAAAAATGTTTCGATTGCAGTAAACGATCAAGAGGGCTATCTTGAAAACCCTTCCGGTAGATGTCGGACTGATCTCCTTACTACTATGAATATTTTAATGCGAATGTAAAGGCTTTCTGAATACATCGGACACGAAAGAGTTTCTAAGCGCATTGGGTAAACCAATCCGACATCGGCAGCATGAAAGGACATCGAAGTCCAAGTGCTCACAGCGGCTTTTTTGAGTCAGCATCCGGCGCAGTATGGCGACTACGCAAATCTTAACGTTACTTTGGACTCTCGTCTCGTCCAGCAGTTGTGGCGCAAAACATGGGTAGGAAGGGGCGGACTGCGTCTCCCTTGCTTCTGCCGAAAACTCATTTCGATCATTGATCGTCCGCCGCTGCGCTGGTGTCGGTGCAGGCTGAAAACCGGAGTTCCGCGCTGAAACGGATCGCCTAGTGTTCTCTCCTGCGGCTAGACCAGGCGCATGGTTGACTGATGTTGATTGGCAGACCGGAACCTGCTGCCCCGTTACTACCATTTAGTTTCTATTTCTTGTCTCATGGGAGAACGTATTATGATAGTTTATTGTACGGCCATGGAATCTTTCAGGCTCTCTTTCCCCCCCCCCCCCTGTGCAATCCCCTTCTGGCAAGTCCGATGAAACAGCTGTTACAGGCGTTATTCCACTGCAAAACTCCTCTGTGCCGAAGGCCGAGCTGTGAATCCGTTTGGCCCTAATGAGACACTGATAGCCATCTTTATTTGCATTAATTGCCTGCCGATACCCCACTGATTGGGTTGATTTGCCACCAATGAGCTCGCAGCAGCCGTGCCCCCTTTAGTCCTGTCTGCACCACACAGAACAGTCTACACTGCGGGTTAATGAGTGTTCTGTATCTGCACCTCGGTTGCGCCGGCGCCTGATTTCGGATTATCATTGGCTGGTGTTGGCGACAAAGGAGACGGACCATGACGCTCCGATGAAGGTTTGGCAGACTGGACATGAATATGGAAACCGTTCGGTAGTCAAGAATACCAAAAGTAGAAGTGATATACGATCATCACAATCACATCTGGTGAGGTCCCCAGCTATCATCTTGGGAGGCCCCTACTCCTAGCCCCGGATGGTAGTTTCAGTATACGACAATCCCACTGTCGAGTCCGATGATCTTCGCAGTGTTGCCAATAGAAGCGAAGAGACGAGTCCCGGGAAGTAGTCTTGAAGAAGGAGACACGATCGCCGGGACAAGAGCTTTATTAGCCTGAAGTTTCGGATTCCTGCTCGAACCCATCATCAGAGACAACAGCAGATACATGTTGTCTCTGTTTTTTCTCTGATGATGTGTTCGAGCAGGAATCCGAAACGTCAGGCTAATAAAGCTCTTGTCCCAGTGATCGTGTGTCCTTCTTTCGCAGTGTTCTCCACAGCAGGGTGGGCGTTGCAACGGTGACTTGCGGGTAAATTTGTTTATATTGGTAGTAGACTTTCGCAGCATCTAACTCACTCTGTCCTTGTTCATCCATGTGGGCCGGGTGTCGAGGCAGAGTCAAGAAGGTCGGGCGCCTGATCGGGCGAACTAGGCTGGCGCGACGTTAGCCTGCGCCTAGGCGTGACACCACACACACACACCCCCCACGTGCGACGTTTTTTAATGGCGCGCATCCCGAATAACGCGTGCTGTGTCCTGATTTAGCTCCCGCGCTGTTCCAGCGAATCTACCGTGCGGTTTTAGTAGAAAACAGTTGGAACGGCAGGAAGATGAATTTCACGTCCGTTATCCGAAACCGCGTTGCACCAAACTACCCTTTTCGCCAATCGCTTCCAACCAAAGTAAATGAGCCTCGACCTTGAAACCGACCTGACCGTCAGAAGATGCCGCATGATTCGATTGATCATGCGTATGCCTGCCTGCGGAGAGCATGCCAACGACTGTCAGAGCATTTACTGCCTACTCGACAGACATTTTTAGAAAACACTCTCCCCCCCCTCCACCTGCGTGCCTTTAAAATGTCATGCCTGACTGCATAACGCGCATTGTGATCTCCAGGTTCTAACGACCTCTGGCGCACTTGGAGACTCCACAAATCTTGTAAGCTGGCAAACGCTGACCTGCACATCCTAACTATTCTCTGCGCGATCGCATGCCCGTGCGCGCGCCAAATTTCACACAAATAACAGCCTTCAGAGCGCCAATGATGGTCTTGGGCAGTCGCCGCAGTAGACGGTGCTGCCAGTTGGCTAGCACGTTCTGCTGCCTTCGTTTTAACCCTCTGTAAACCAGACAGGCTAAGTGTGAAATCTAAACCAACCATTCAAGACTGCCGTTCGGCGCTGCCAGCGACTGCCCCAGCTCAGCCACAGGACAGTGGTAGGAATCCACATGGTTGCCGTCCAGATGCGTACTGCTGCGAACCCTGGCCCGTCGCCGTGATGGTTGCGATCCACACATCGATTTCATCCAGAAGGAAGAACCGTAAAGTCGGTCAGAAGGGCGGCTCTTTAACTGCATTTTGCTTGCCCACCCACCATCGATTGCTCTTCCAAGGGCAGTCTGGAGTCAATGAAAACCACCTCGCCTGCAGTAAGCTCTCGCCGACAACCCTGTCAAGGTTTAAAATCCAGTCGTGGGCGGGACTTGAGCGTATGCCTGAGCCCATAATATGCCGTTCTCCTGACAGAGATTTCGATCAACTCATCTGCGCTCGGGGCTTTGACACCAGCGGAAAATGATCCTCTTCGCTACGTTTAACGTGCAAAATGAGTGAATGCAGGTGCCAATTCGAGGCACCCATCCTCACACTCAGTGGGTGCAAGCAGCGTTTGAGGGGATTTCTCGTATGTAATGCATAATAATAGGCTTGTCCGCATAACTGACGATGACCACAGTTGATCCGGGCGTGGTGCCGGGTACACGAATTTGTCCGCCGTGAAGCAGAATTGCACGGCGTCTGCACCGACATTCCTCCCCGACCATTGTCGGGCGTGGTAACTGCAGCAGGACCTGACACGTCTGAACCCACGTCTACGCGTACCACGCGCTTGCTGGTTCAGCTCTCACATGAGAAGGAGTCTTGATGAAGGAGACACGATCGCTGGGACAAGAGCTTTGTTAGCCTGACGTTTCAGATTCCTGCTCGAACTCATCATCAGAGACGAAAGCAGATACGGGTGGTTCATGCACAAGGGGCTGCAGTATTTATAGGATGCAGTCGCCATGCTGCCGCATACTCATGAATATTCACGGCCCCCCCCCCCCCTTCATCAGGGATCGTTGCACGTGGTATGCTGACTGGTTGATGGCCGGCATTCTCGTCGTTAATTGCTGCAATCTCATCACGTGCGTTGGATATTGGTGTGATGATTGCTCGACCATCTGACCCACCGACCCCGGAGCTGGGAAAAGTGTTAACCTATGCGCTCCCCGCGTTGCTAATGGCTTCGCCTAGGCGAAGTCTCAGCACCGAGTATTGAAGGGGAAATTCATTGCACTTGTTAGTGGACTAGGGGTCAGTAAACCATGGCTCAAGCAGCTCCCGGCTCACGAGGTTGTCACCTATTGCGAGAATTTCTGCCTCGTTGAATTTGAATGTGTGGCCGGAACCCGTCTAATGAGCCGCAACTTGAGAGCTAGCGTCATTTCTCCGCACCGCTGCAGCGTGTTCGGCCATTCGCGTTTGGAGTTGTCTTTCGGTTTCTCCGACGTAGTTGCTTTGTCCGCAACTGAACCAAATCCGATAAACGACTCCAGATGTTTCTTGCCGTGGCACTGGGTCTTTCGGTTTCATTACCTGACGCCTGATGTTTGCCTATGAGGATTCACGACTATCCCCCTTCATCAGGGATCGTTGAACGTGGTGTGAGGGCTGATGACTGCAACGATCCCAGATGAAGGGGGGAGCCGTGAATGTTCATAGGTATGCGGTAGCATGGCGACTGCACCCTATAAATACTGCAGCTCCCTGTGCATGAACCACCCGTATCTGCTTTCGTCTCTGATGATGGGTTCGGGCAGGAATCCGAAACGTCGGGCTTATAAAGCTCTTGTCCCAACGATCGTGTTTCCTGGGACTCGTCTCTTCGTTTCTATAAGAAGGAGTGTCATTAAAGGCACATTAGGGGGGAACCATTGCAACCAGAGTAGAGCCAAGTTATTTCGTCAGCCGAAGAGCTTCCTAGTTACGCCTGTTGGTGTGTCGTGTGATAAGTTTAAAAACGTGTTTCTTGACTGCGGTGCCGAATCTCAGCGGGAACTATCATATTCCCAGTCTTTCCTTCTTCTAACACACTAACACGAAATCCGATTCACGTCCAGTTACTGGCAAGGTGTGAGCCGTAGGGTAAGGTGATTCCATACTAACAGTACAGCTAGTAGCCATAAGCGACTTAGTCTAGTGCCCTTGTAGTCCGTCGCATAACGACCAGTAGTCATACAGTAAGGGAGTATTTGCAAAGACAAAGGAGACTAAGGCGGCCATTTCTGGCCTATTAGCTATCTACCGGCAGTCATATCTAACCCCAGGTTTGGCTAACCGAGCTGTCGGGTGCGGATTCTTCGGCCATTACGTATGAAAGAGCGCGTCCCTTAATCTAGTTGATGAACACCCATTCCTATCCTCGTCACTTTTTTCTCTACGTTGCCCATCCTTTTCATTTTGAACTAATCTCTGCAAAGTCCTCTCGTCCCATGCGCCATGTCTTTCGATATGTCACTTGCTATCGCTCGTGTGAAGAGACAGAAATACAGAAACTGAGACTTGAATTCTCCTCGTAATAGTCGTTCCTTTCTATGTAAATCTTCTTGATTCTTGAGTAGTTTTTAACTTATCTTCTGTCCACAGTGAATGGAACCCCCTTTTTGCTGAAAGTTTCGAATTCACACTTTCGAAATAAAGCTAGTTTCTCCCTCCTCTCTCTTTCCCTCTCCAGCCTTCAGTGAATGAAACCCATGATCTCGTTAAATTGTTTCGCTTGTGCGCCTACGATGTAATCTTTTGTTTTCATCCCCTCACCCCGTCCGCCCCCTCCAGCCCTGTCCAAAGCATACTGATTCATCTGTAGCCGGCGCTGATCACTGCGAGCCAAACGAACCGCCAGCACAACCAAAAATCAAAAACCTCATCAAGAACGTTGCTGACGTGGTCGGTCTGCGTGGGGTAAGTTAACCCCCTCCTGCTCTTTTGACCTCCTTTTGACAAAACACAGGGCTCCTCAAGATTTCATTACTGCTCCAAACTGCCACCTCTTCCAGATTGCATTTCTGTTTGCGAAACCGACCTCAGTCCTGGCGGCTTCTTCCGCAGATTTATCGGGATCTCTAGCTCTAGGTGGGCCATAAGAGGCCTTCGCACTGACTCACACTTCCCTGTGGGCGGTCCTGATTAAATGACCTTGAGGGATACTGACTGATGAACTTGACCAGGTCCGTTGTGAACTCCTGGGAGTCTGTTTTGCTTCTACAGCTGAACGAGGTTGATTCAACTTCCTGTTGTGTAGCGAGTGGAGTCAACATTCGCGTTCCGACAAATCGGAGTGAAGTCTTTTAACCTGACCTCGGGTTGAAAAAAAGGATTTAATTCTGATGGCAGTGCTGATTAGCATAGAACTCTAATTCACGTTAATTTATGCGTAGTGAATGTTTTCAATTTTGATGGTAATTTGCCCGAAGCACCCCTGCTGGTGGTGCCATCTAACTGTTGATAGAATTTACATTCTAGAAAAACCGCACCATTCCCGCGACGTTTTGAGGGAGAACCGACCTTCTTGAAATGTGTTGCTCAGACAGTTTGTAACCACTCGGGAGTTTAAAGGCGTTCGTCTATCTTCCCCTTAATAAAATCGAACTGAGGCCAAAAATCAATACGTTATCTCCAGCGCGTTCCGGAAATCACGAAACATCGATCGGGAATTTTCTGTATGCATTAAGATCGAACTAATTGCGTAGGCGATCAGCGAGTAATACAGTCTCAAACATGCTTTGAACCACTGTGAACTTGACTCACGAAAATGACTACTTAAGTAACGTGACTTTTTCCCGTTAACTTTCGATGTCTATATAAAGCCAAAGATATCCCCTGGGAGTTATTCACAAAAAGTTCATTTCTCGCAGTTCTGGCTACTTGATTAGGACGTATTTAGGTTCTAAAAAGTTTACGAATACCTTCGTATTTTGAAACACAGCCTGTTCTTACACTGCTAGTAGTAGCGGGAAGGCGTGTTCCGGGAATAAGACATGATCGCTGGAACAAGAGCTTTACTAACCTGTCGTTTCAAAGGCTGCCAATTTTAATAGCCATGCAGCGGCACAGCAAATACACCCTATAAATGCCGCAATACCTGTGTGACCCCTTGCCTTTATCTGGCTCTGCTTCTGCTTATGAGTTCGAGTGGGAATCCGAAACGTCGTTCCAGCAATCATCTCTCTTTCACGTCTCCACATGGTATTTAAAGCAAATTCAAAGGACCCTGCATGCTTTTTTTAAGAGATTCCCCTGTGTCCGTAGATGGTTACGACATATGACAGTTCGAACGTCCTCCACCACTGCCGCGCGATGTGTGCTCAGCAATTCTGACTTGCCCCGAAATTGAGGCAGGCTTGCTCGGCATCTACCGCGCTTACTCTTCCTTCACTCACCTTGCTTCGATGGGGTGTGGACGCGGACGCAGTGACTGATAAGACTGAACAGCCCATCTAAGCGTGCCACACACGTGACATAGCGCTCAATTTAAATGCATTCGACTGCGGTAATGGCGCCTCGAATCCCGCGCGGGTGGGAATGGCATAAAATGAGCCATTGCATCCTGGCTGTCTGTCGGGATAAGGACCGAGGTATCCCGTCAGTTGGAGGCTTTTTAAACCATGTCTGTCGATCCTGTCAGGGAGCCGGTGATTACGTTGGACGCAATGGCCAACGAGACTGAAAAGTCCGCCTATCCGTGCAACACACGCCGTCTGGTTCCCAACCCTGACGACTCGGGCCTCACACTAGTGGAGGCGCCATAGAGGTCATATTAAGAAGAAGCCATTTCAGCCTGACCCTCCGTCCTTTGAAGGACAGCCATGGCAGCCTTCATGCCCTGACTGATATCGCGTCATGGTAAAACTCTGGCATCTGCGGAGCAGGTTGCATACATACGTGCATTCATACATTGCACATTTCAGCAATGTCTACCATGGGCTCCATGGCAAGGTGAGAGCAGGGACGGTGACTTGTGCGTGAATTAGTTTATAGTGATAAGAGACTTGCACAGCATCTATCGCACTCTTCCCTCCCCAACATGCACCCAGTTTCGAGACAAAGTCAAGCAGACCGGAGACGAGGGAGGGCGCAGGTGGATGGCACGGTCGAGCCCGCACATAGCAGCTCCACTCCACACCACCACTCCACAACACTGGGGAGGGCAGCAGAGGTCCCAGCGTGAGCGACACCTGCCCACAACCGGGTCTGCCACCGCACCCCGAAATGGTGACATTTGTCATGTTGCGCAAATCCGATAACGCCTGCCAGAATCCGGTATTGCCCCCGTGTTGGTCCAGCGCACCAACCACAGGGCCCGTTTGGGGGAGGGGCACAACACATTTATGAATTTCAGCAGACTTGTCACGGGAGATATCATAATCTTGAAGCGGATTCCCTTCTACTTCAGGCCAAGTGCTTTTCAGTCAGTTCAGTAATTTATCTGAATCACAACGACGAAGTAGGAGGAGAAAGCCCCTCTGAATATCGTCATTTTCGTCAAAATAATGAACGCAGAAAGGTATAGTGAGGCAGGAAGGAAGAAAACTTGTAAAATCTAAAAAAAAGACAGCTCAAAAAGAAGACAGATAGAAAACTGCCCAGAAGTCTTTATTATGTTCTACGTTTTTCCAGGCCGGGTATATGGTGTAGGCCAGTTATGTAGGGTGTAGTGAATTACGGCAACATTTCGAGTTGGTCAATGAACACACACATTTGGCAGTCGGGTCAGTAGTGTTCGTTCCTAAATGGGAAACTCCTGGTCTGATCAACCAACTAGACCACGTGGCAAGTCAGCTCTCAGCCCTTAATATACGTACCTGTCGGTTTTCTGAGCAAATCGGAACTGCTGCATGCTAGGTATTCGTTACGCGTGTTTTAAAGTAACAGAGACCTGTCGTGGAATTCGTCCTTGGCTCCAATAGGTCCTGCTGTATGCGCTCGTTTTAATCTGACTGAAAAAAAGGTTATGCTGTTTAAGCCGATATTTTTTCTGACTGCAAGTCACTCAGGTTACAATATTACCATCCAGTAGCCGAGCGAGATTTGAGTTTCCTGGAATCCACCAAATCTGATACAGTAAGTTGACTGCCCAGACAGGATTTCCTACGTAATTCATCTAGAATCCACCAGATGACTACCAGGCTGACGTAATTCATAGACGTTGCAGTCGGTTGGGAGGGTAACTTGACCCAAATGTGATTAAACTCGCGTCGTCCGGCGGTGCCTCGTAGCTCAAGTGGTTAGAGTGTTGGCTGTACTAAAGCCTTCCCCCCACTTCGTGGGTTCGAATCCCACCGAGGCGCCGAGATTTTCACAGTTGGGTCAATATTAAAACTTCAGAAATTGGTAAACCCATTGGGGGGAGGAGAGATTAGTTGCTAATGGGATTGTTTGGTGAGGGAAAGTCTGTTTTCTGACTTTGTGCGTCGATGAATCTGGCGACATTTAACCAAGGAAGATGCACCTTCAACGTCACGGCAGCCCAACTGGCGAGCCCCCCGTTACGCGAAACTTGCATCCGATTTCCAGGGAAAGGCCCAAAAACATTAGATATTCTCAGCGCACAATCCCACAACCACTTTTCGAATCCGGTTTTTGCATCCGAAGGATTGCATTGACTAGTTCGGTAGACAGGAATTTATCTACAAATCGCATGTACAACTTGTGATGTAGTTTATTGCGGCTGGATCGGGCAGTCGGTCTCTACCCGTATACACGGACGCCTGCTATTCGTGAAAAGACGTGGACCTTTACTCGGGTAGTCCTGCGCACACTCCACATTGGGTACGCGTATTTGCACGGGAGGAAATTCGCATCGTCGGCGTCAGCCCATCAAAGTAAGGCAGCCAGACCCTGGAAGCAATGTACTCAGACAAGGAGTGAGCCAATAGAATATCGATGTAGATGCTCCATACAGAATTCCCAGGGGCGAGTGAAGACTGACGCAGCCAATCCCGACTGGATACCTGAGTGCGGTGGACGCCAGTTGGCAGCGACCTCAGTCAATGGTAAAAAAAGTTTTATTAGACACGGTTAAAGTTAACAGATTTTTCGTATTACCTATTCGCCTGACAACGAGCTGGGGAACGACCTTCGAGAATGCACATAATAGAGGCTGTTCCTTTCCCAGAGTTCTTCATACATTCCTAATAAGCTTTCTTTGGGTATCTTTATGAAGCATTCCTGCTTCTTTTGCAACTTGACAAATCCACCAACCTGCCACTACTGTATTCATTGCATGTAAAGTGAGCGCAATGTGTTCAAAAGATACCCAAACTTTCAGAAGTAACCTCTGTATAGGCATATAGTAGATGACCGCCTGACGTATACTCCCTGGACCCCCGAAAGAGGAGTCCCGTCGCATTGGTTTTAGAGAAGCAAAAAGTGGACCACATATTACCCCTGACCTTGACTTTTGCTCGCGCTTCTATCCCATCTCTCAATCTCACATGTTTTTCACTGTTAAATATTCATTATACAGAGAAAGGCATCACGGAAGATACGGGTTCCGCGCGTAAGCTGCAGAATGTCGCTTAATTCCGCTCTAACGATTACCTATCTTGCATAGTTTTTTGTCTAACTCACTCAGTTTTAATCGTTTGTCTTATCTGCGCCGGTTTGTTTCAATTGACTCAGTTCCCCTTGACGCAGAGGACCCGTTCCTCAGGGTCTATTTTCTGAACTTCCAAACACCTCTAGTAGACTTCGTAGGACTTAACATCGTATGCCCTTTGCAACTCATCGCGTACGACTAAGTAGGTCGGGGTACGGCATCTCCCGGCATCTTTGGATCAATTGATGACCCATTTCCTATTTCTCGGTCATATCTTGCTCTACCTTTTCCTGGGTCGTGCGATTACAGCAGCCGACGGAACTGATGAGTCGGCCTATCGTATGGCCACCTTGTTCTGTGCGTGCCTCGTCCTTGTAGTTAGCGCAGCAGTCACCGCACATATTGTGGTGGATAATGCCCAGCTGCCCACCCAAACTCGTTTGTTCGCTGGCAGGCGTGATCTGACCGCGCATATTGACCACATTTCCGCGTGGCCTCGAGGTCGCCTCTGATGAAGAGCCCGCTTGCCACTTCCAGAATTATGTCTCCTGGTCGTAACTGCCTTCAGCGAGGTGAGGTCGTCTGAACTGTCGGATTGCTCGCTGTCGTCTCAAACTTCCACGTTCCTCGTCAACATTAGCGACAAAACCGCTTATAAATGACAAGTCTGCCGTCCTGAGTTTGTCTGAGGTCGTATATTTACGGCGCAGTGTCGAATCGCCCAATCAAATCTGTGCCGATTTAAGGACCGGGGTGGGACTGAAGGGGATCCCAGGTACATTGCAGATGTGAATGTTACCCACTCTAATCCTCCTAAAAAAATAAAAAATAAATGGGCTCTTCAGATTGCAGACAACCGCATCATCACTGCTGCCGTCGCTGATTTAGTGACGGTGGTAAATTTAGGTTGCTGGCGGCTGTCTAGCAGAAAACATTTCACGCTCTGTAATTGGCTAACAACGCGTCGTGCTAACACCTGACTTTGTTATCCTGAACAGCCGGACACTATCGCCAGGGGCATGTCGCTTTTCCCACAATTATAATAGACTCTTAGCCGTCGTAACTCACTTCTCATGCGTTGTCACCCTTCCCCAAAATGCGGTGGACAGGAGTGGTCAATAAACCCCTGCACGCATTTACCATTGCCAAGGCAACCTAGTTTTCTCGACCGGTCACGCGAATCCGAATAGTGGCTTCCTAATCATTTCATCTGGCACTTAAAAAACCTGACATGGTCGCTCTGGCGCTTTCTGTGGCAGGTTTTACGGGCACCATTGAGGACCTTTAGGATACGCGGATTTTTCGCCTCAAACCGAAGCTCGATTTCTATTGCTACCAGCTGGGCCTGGCTTTTTTCCCGATGCTGTCTGGTGGTGGGATGCCCAGCACACTGATTAGCCGGACCACCTATGGCATTCGCGCTACTAGGTTGGCCCCAGTTAGCGGGGCCCATCACGCTCGGGGTCCGCGTAGACTGAACCGTTGTCTTCTGGCATTTTATCCAGGCTGTAATGTAGGTTGTGCGCCGGCAACTATAACTGCCTAGTCCACACTGATGAGCCCAATGGGTGTAGGAGTTCCAGCGGGGAGGGAAAGGGGGGGATTAAGCGCGTCGATAAAATGCCAAGAAATTATCAGGCATAACCTGGAGTGCAGAGGATGCACTGAGAGTGTAAAACCCGGGACGTAGCTGTGCCCTAACAGTTGCGGTCTCGCCTTATTATTATTATTGGCAGTCTAACCAATCGTAACAATGACCTTTCTCAAGCGTCGCCGCCGGCCCACCAAATTCCCCTTTGTATACTCTTCTAACTTCACTGCGCGATAACAAATTGCCGGCAATCGCAGCTGTCCTTTTGTTCTCATTCAGTTCTCCTTTTTAAATTTGCTCCCACTGTAGACATCGCGGATCCAGAGAAGACGTCATGTAAGCCTTAGCTCTGAACGATTACGACACTTTTTGACTTTGCCTCAAACAATTATGCTGCATCTGAACAGCCCTTTTAACTGACCCCTCGCAGCACATAACCAGTCCCTGACATTTACAACTCACCATGTGTGGCTTAAATGCTAACAGGCGTTTGCTTATTGGCTGTAGGACCCCGACTGAGAAAACCTCGGCGACAGCAAGTGCCGACGTCCCCGATAGGGACGAGCGGGATTTCTTAAGCCATCAGCATAGAATCCACCAAATGACCACCAGCCTCAACTAAATAAAAGGTGTTTTAGCATAATTTATCTGCATCAATATTAACGAAAAAGCGATTCCCAGGTGGCATATCAAAAGAAGAAGAGGCGTTCACCGGCAGGGATTTATTGGAGGTCCAACGTTTCGAGTAGTTGATTCGTCCACCCATCTTCAGATACTGGAAAGTCCTGCGCACAGCTCCTCTTATATGGCGCGCTTTACTCAATACGTGACCCGTCAATGCGGCCTGTGTGGCTGCATCCGACCCGCATGTCACCGTGACCTGAATCGCCCCCGTCGGCCGCGGAGATGACTGACGACCCGATTGTCCCGCGCCGTGAAGGTTCGTAAAGTCAGATAGGGGGGAGGCAAACTGATGTGGCGGTTGACAGAGCAGTCGGTGGACATCCGGGCTTCTTGCACTTGCCTTGTTGTATGATCACCGCCCGGCCCAATATCTCAACGGCGTCAAAGTTAAAGATATGTCCCATTTGCGCGGCATGGGTTGCAACCTCCGACTTTGGGTCCAACCTTCTCACGGCCAACTTATGCTCGTGCATTCGCGTTTGCAGCCGTCGGCCGGTTTCCCCAACGTAGTTGCACCTTCCGCAACTGCATTGAAGTCAGTAGACAACGGCCGATATCTCCTGCTTAGGGATTGGATCTGTTGGCCGCATCACTTACCGGCGGATTGTTGAGTCAGGCCTGTGGGCAACACCTATTCCGAGTGGCGCGAGAGATCTAACCACGGCTTTGGAGACCCCTTTAATGTACGGAATGTTCCGCCACGAGTTTGACTGACTATGCTCATCATTCCATTTCTTTGGCTGCCTTCGGCTCCGTTCAATGAATGTCTGCGGATAGCAGTTGGCTCTGAAGATTTCTTGGAGGAGTTTTATCTCGTCCAGTTTGGCGGCTGGCATGCTGTAATGAGTTTCCATCCGTCGGTATAGCCTGCGTACACAGCTTCGTTTGTGTTGTAGCTGAGCATTTGCAGCGTGTTCGTCGGTTTTCCGTAGATCGAAGTCGATAGTTTGCCGTTTGGTTGGCGGCGGGTCTCCAATAAACCCCTCCCAATGAACGCCTCTTCTTCCTTCGGTAATTCATTTGGTTGTGGAAAAACTAAAGGTCCTGGTAAAACGGATGCGAACAGCCAGTGTGTTCGAACCGGATGATTAAACAAGTCCGGCCATAAGTTCCATGTCCTGATGGGCGAGAAGACTTGTAAGGCAAGAGGGACGGATGGATTCCGTATGGGCAAGTTGGGCTGAAAAAATAGGACGTTGTTGGTGTGAAGGAGGAGAAGAAGAAGAAGAAAAAGAAGAAGAAGAAGAAGAAGAAGAAGAAGAAGAAGAAGAAGAAGATGATGATGATGATGATGATGTGATGTGATGTGATGTGATGTGATGTGATGTGATGTGATGTGATGTGATGTGATGTGATGTGATGTGATGTGATGTGATTACTGGGACAAGAATTTTATTGGCCTGACATCCCGGATTCTCACTCGAACCCATCGCCAGAGCCAGTCACAGATAAGGGTAGTCGAGGGGCAGACTGCAGTATTTATAAAACGCAGCTGCTGTTTGATCACATGCCTACTATAATTAACAGCTTTCGCGATCACCACTGGGGGGTCGTAACTGGGACGATGATGTCTTCTCCATCCGCGTCCGGGTCGTTAATTGTCACAATTTCATCATCCGTGTTGGATGCTGGCGTGATAATTGTTCGGCCACTTGTCCCGCTGTCACTGGGAGTGTTGCCCGCCCGCGCCCTCCCCTCGTGAGCGACCCCCCCCCCCACCGAAGATGGTAAGAGGGGAGGTAATTGCGCTTGTTGATGGATTGCAGGCCTGAGAACCACGACTCGAGTAGCTCGCGGCTCACGCGGTTGTCATCCCTCATGAGGATTTCAGCCTCCTGAAACTTGAAAATATGGCCGAGTCCCGTCAAATGAGCCACCACCTGAGAGCTAGCGTCTTTCCTACTCACCGCTGCTGCCTGCACGGCCATTCGCTTCCGGAGTAATCTCCCAGTTCCTCCGATGTATTTGTTCTGTCCGCAACTACACCAGATCCGGTAAACGACTCCAGACGTTTTCTGGCCTGGCAGTGGGTCTTCCAGCCTCATGACCTGACACTAGATGGTCGCTTCCGGCCTGTGTGCAAACCCAACTGCAAGTGGAGTGAGAAGGCGGCTGACCGCTTCCAAGACGTTCTTCACTCACAGACGAGCAGACCAACAGACTTCCTGTTCCAGTGATCACATCTTTTCTTCTAAAATGTTTCCTGCAACCCGCCTGTTGTTGGTATGAGCTCGTTTGCCGGTGTGCATCGAACGACTTTAATGAGGCGTCTGCTTGGGACAGCATTATGTGTCTCTCAAAGTATATTTGTGTTTTTGCGTCTCCGTTGCGTTGTACTGGTGCCACATTGGTCTTCGCCACATGTCCAACTGTCTGCTCATGTATGTAGCCAGTGTCACAATGTGCGTGGTATGTGCTTGACTGTGGCTCACGCCTCATCTCCAGTCAGCTTCACTGACGCCTTGCATAATTGTAAGAGGGGAACAAAAGTGCGGTCATTCCAGCTCGGATTCACTACCTAATTTCGTTGTTATAGAAAATCGAGCGGTTTTTAAACTTATAGCAACGCGCTGGCGGACGTGTCTCAGAAAGTTTCCAGCTGGCAAGGTTATTCCATCTGGCTGCAATGAATCCTTCCCAGATATGCTTGTCATGGCACCTTCATTCGTGAAATTCGAGGCCTGTTCATCGAAGAATGGGTGTGCACCGGGTTGTATGAATCATGTGATTTTTGTTTTGACGCTGGAAGTTGGTCTTGCGGGAAATATGAGTGAGGTATATGCATCGCAAGTGTTCTTCACGATGACTGACTGCATTTGAGCTGGGCACCGCTCGTCGGCAACCGCAGTCAGAACTTGCAGGCCGTAGTCATACGGTAAGGGAAAAATCCCTGTTACTCGATGCGTCGCCGTGTAATGGTCGTGGAGGGACGTTTTCGTGCGACATTTTCTGAGGTGTCTCCGTTCCCACCTCAAACGCACTGGTCTGATGTGTCAGAGTTGTACTTAACTGCGATGTTCCAGACCTTGTCGGCCAACGGACAACGATTTCCATGTTGAATAGAAGGAGACGGGCAAGATTTTTATTCGTTTCACGTTTCAGAGCCATTCAGGACCCAATGATCCGGGAAAACAGCAGGTCGGGGTTATCTTACGCGCGGCAGAGGGGCTCGGCTACGCAGTTACATGTCCACCGTGTGCTCCACAGCAGGGGAAGATCATCGACGGTGACATGCGCATTAGATACTTTAAAGTGATAGCGGACTTGCGTAGTATCCACCTCACTCTCCCCTCCCCCCATCTAAATCCGGTTTCAAAATAAAGTCAAAAATACCGGAGGTTGGGGGAGTGCGCAGGTGAATGGCGCGGCGTAGACCTGCACCTGCCTTCAAATTCGTCGCAGACGTTCACGACTTTTGAGTCGGTCGCTTGATCTCCATCATTGGGGTCGTTAATGGCCACCATTTAGCCCCAATTTCGGCACCCGACGTGATAATTACTCCGCAGTTGGGATCACTAGCACTGTCACCGGAAGTAGTGTTTACCCGCGTGCTCCCCGCGTGACTCGTTGCTCTGACCAGACAGAGTTTTGGCATTGAATATGGAAGGCGGCATCATTGCACTTGTTCATAAATTGTGAGCCGGACAGAGAGAAAGAGGATTTAAGCAGATGACGACTTATCACTTGGCTCCAGTCATATATATATATATATATATATATATATATCATGCCAATAGGTGTTGCAATCTCAATCCAGTGTTCTCTGTTCTACTGACTTCCGTCAGTGTATCCTGCGTTTTCGCCCATACCGTGCCTTAGCAAACTCAGTGACAGACCACACATGCAGTAATGTGCTATAATCCCAATCATCTGATGATGTACTCTGAAGTTTGCCTATCTTTCGTGGTCTCCGCAGTGTGACCGTCCCAAGTTGGGAAAGCCTAAAGGTGTGTTCTCGCAGGCGGGCTTTTGTTTAAACCAACCCCTCACCCTCTGTACGTCGTCACTCGGTCCTCGTTCATTCAGACTGGCAGCGCAACTGATAATTGCCTGCTCTCTGAGTCCTTCCCAGGACCCGTTTATATCACACTGACGCACTCGAGCTAGACTACAACGTCATTCTAGCCCGTTCACGCCATAGCGCTTCCTTCCCATGGTGCGGCATTACAGGGGAGGGAGGACAAAAGTTCCCCGTCTTTGTCGCCAACCCCCCCCCCTCAACGCACATCGTCACGTCACTCTTAAAGTCAGCCTGGTCGCTTCACGGCAAGTCTCCAACCGGCCTTCGTGTGCATTCTTCGGACCAGTTGACTGAGTCCTCCCCCGTGACAGGTTAAAGGGAATTTGCTGGGCAAAGTAGTTTTGTTCTGTGAGGTCAGCGTGTCTGGCCTGGCGTGACTTTGTTGTTCTTAAGTCTGCTTCCATTGGCTAGCGATCATGAACTATGAGCATTTATCACTTGACGCTCAGAGGTGCGCCGGCACCCCTAGCCAGAGGGCTCATTTTTTTAGATTGCAGTCGCTTTTCAAATGATGCACCACTTTTTCCATGTAAAATCGTTTTTTTCAAGTGTAATTTTCGGTTGTATGCGGGAATGAGTACCTACCTCCCGTATTTCGTTAAATTCCAAGGTGGTTGAGTTCATGGTTGGGACACAGTAATGGGAAGCACCCTGGAATTTAGCACAAGTTCACCTGTTATAGGGGGATCAGGTAATTATTCCCTCGCCCTGCCAACACCTCGAGCAATGTTAAACTCTTGCAGCTGCATAATAAAAATTTGTATTTTTCCTCAAGGTATTACACAATTTCGTTGCTTTGCAAGTAGGCTCAAAAATATCCAGCAGGTGTCAGAAGGCATGCGCGTGTCCAATCAAGCCATCTGAAATGCCTCCATTCTTTTCGAATCCAATTTTTGAAGAACGCTCTGGTAGTGAACTGCTGATATTTATCTCCAAGTCGAATAAATGCTTTTGCATGAACACCGTAAATCGATTAAAACATGCACAAAACGCTGTCGTGGGCGGTGTATTCGCAAATGAGTGTGTTCCGGCACAAGCTCGTCACGACTCGTGGTCGATCTCAATCCAGGGCCCACGCAGGCGGTCTCATGGTGACTGGCGAATCTGTTGCGTAACCGGATTGATGAACGCTTTTCCCACCTTGGTTGATATTCCCGATCACAACCGGCAGGTTAGCTGACCTGTGGCCTTAGTGTTGGACTTAAGGACGCTCAACGATCAAGGACTCCCCGTTCAGATAACCAGTTATCCAAACCTGGCTGACGAGAACCAAAAAGTCGGAAATCAGTATCCCAGTCTCCTTGTCTTTACCCGAGGTCCATAGTCAGTGGAACAATACAGCAGCACTTTTGCGGGTGCGATATCGTTAAGGGATACCTAAGACGATTCTTGCTGAGGAACCTACGACCTGCAGGTTGCGAATCAACTTTACGTCACGTTACAGGCCTTATAATCTCTCGGCCACACTGAAGTAGCCTTCTGAGCCTTCTTGCGCTTTTTGAACTTTTTCCTGTGTTTTTGCAGGAGCTTCCATGGCTTTATGACGCATTCCCAGTCCCTCCATACCAGTCAACACCTTTTAAAGTAACCTGAATCATTTTACTGTGCAATGCCGTCGGGTTTTCTGGTACGACGTCGCCGGCACGGGTGGTTAACACAGTCTGTACCTTCCCCCCTCCCTCCACCCTCACAATTTCCTTCCTCGCCACGCTCCCATCGCTGTCTTATCAAGCTGTGGCTTGATGAGTAATTCAGAGCCTTAGCTTGTCTACTTTTAATTGTTTAATCCATGCCCCATTTAACTTCAGCCGTACCATGCTAACCCCTACTAATCATGCAGTGCATTCTTAATTGAAACCTGTTTACGAAAATAAAACAAGCAGATACGCCTGTTTCTTTTCCACTCGCACTGATAGACTTCGTTCCAGTTCAGAGCTTGCGACCATTTTGGTAGACGCCGCTGGTGGACCGTCTTTGCCGTGCGCGTGTGCATGTGTGTTTTTCTGATTCAACCTGATGGCCAGTGCTCTGCTTTGCTGAATGACAGTAGAGTATGCCCGGAATGGTGATGTACCAATGTTTACCCATTCTCTGTAGTATTCCCGCCTGATGCGTACATATATATATCTAATAGTAGAAGGGTGTTCACCCATTGCCATGGGGAACTCAATCGTCCTGTTGTGTCTTGGGGCTCCCTCTCTCGAGCCCTGCTAGCAGCCGCTTAGCGGCGCGTAGTAAAAGCAGAATGATATAACCAACAAAGACAATGGAGACTGAAATAGACTTTCCTGGCTTACTAACCGTCATCTGCCGTTCGTCCTCAATCCCAGTTTTTGCAATCCCTGAGGCTCGATCCCGCGACCTGTTGGCTAGAAGTCCAACTTCCTAACCATTGAGTTCCGGGCTCGTTATCCTGTCGGTGACAGGGGCTATACGTATATTTATGCAAGACTACACTAGGCTTACTCTGCCTTCATTCGGCCAATTATTGACCCTGACCATCATCTGGAATCAGACACACAGGTAAGCGCATACACCCACACCGCAGATGGTCCACAGGCGAGGGGTCTGTTGCTCAAACCGCAGTTAATCACTGCCTCGGCATCCGCAGATCGGGTATTTCCTCATGCGCAAATGGTCGAATGACGATCCATTCGTCTCGCGGGACAAACGAGCCCCATAATATAAGCTGAGACCTCTCCCCTGATCATTTTTTCCTCAGTAACTTACCGTGCTGCTCCAATCTCTGCTCGACCGAATTCCCGTACAGTACTTTTACCCACTTTGTATGTTCGTCTTTCGTTTTAGAGCACGACTAAACACCGCCTCCGGTACGAACGACAGATGCTTGATGTAAGTTACTCTGCTCCTCCTCCTGTTGTTTAGTTTCGTAGAAACTGTCCGAATTGTGAGCTGATCTTGCTAGGCCAGATCAAAACAGGTGTCACGTCGACTTTCCGTTAGTGACCTGACTCATGAAATGCGCCGAACTTTACGAATGATTGCCAATCACTCGCAAACCGACACCATTTCATGAGTCCAATATCTATGTTGATTAAGGGCAAGTTTAAAAGAATGAAAAACATAAAGGAAATATTGAAGGCAGTGTTGCATTGTTTACAAATGCCGATTTTTTAGAAAAGCGGAAGCAATTTCAGCCCATTTAAACGGAGGAATCCTTATCTGCGTCATTACCGCACCTTAGCGCACCAAATCGCACAGATCTGCTAATTTGACATTTAAGAATTGATAAGACCTCTGGTTTTCTAAGTTTAAAAGAATTAAGAACATAAAAGAAATATTAAAGTCAGTAATGCGTTGTTTAGGAATGCCGATTTATTTTAGCAAAGCGCACTATCCCAAAACCTCAGAAATGACTCTAATTTAGTAAACTTCGTTTTTAGATGTATATAATGTATTCGCATATCTAAAACGTAGTAAATATGAAAGTAGAAATAAAATAACGCCTAATATGCCTTGTTTGATTTCCGAGGAAATTAATGCGCGAACTTGGAGTAACTCTTTCGAAACAGACCTTTTCAGGCACGGGGAAAGCTGGGGGACCCACTGACGAACCGAACCCCTCGCAGCTGCGTCAGGCAGCGGCCTAAGATCGGCGAAACACGCGTGTCTGGGCTTTTAGCCAATATCTGTGTTGTTAGTACGGTAAATCATTGCACAATTCTGACGTCTATTAATAGGGTGTCATTGAAGTTTACATCTAAATATCCGTGAATAATTAGTGTGATTTCATATATGACGGCTTGTCAACTGCCTGCATTCTGAGTGTATATTCCAAAACATTTTCAGGGGTTTCGTGTTATCCTTGACTCTTTTAAGTTAAATGAAATGGGATTCAACAAGAGAAACTGGATTTTGCTTGATTTCATTGATAGGGACGTCGTAGGAACAAAAGTCTTCATAAGGTGACATGCTATGAGGCCGGTCGGGGCCTAATAAATTGAAATAGAACTAACAGGCGTGATTGTAAACATACTATTTTGTGTTTATAGGGCGAACTTCTCTTTCGTTTCAGATCGGCCTCAAATTTTGATGAATACTTCATGATTTTCAGTGTTTTCACCCAATAGTCCATAAAGACCGATTTTTAATTACCTGTCTGTTGAGAACTTTAAAATAAGATTATTCTTGAGGGCAGTCACCGAATTAATGAGTGTGCGGACGCTCCTTTTCACGAAGATGGTCGTTTGGGTCACATGTGAGGACTCATTCAAACATCAAACTTCATTTTTGAGAAAAATGGCTGTCCACAACGAAAGTCAGCAAACGAATATGCCTTTGATCAATAAGAAAACTTTCCTTAATAAGTTACATTTTTAAGAAATGCCTTATTACTGCACTCCGTTGGCGGATCTTTGTGTACTTTGCATTTTTGCACAGTGAGGTCAAGAAACAATTTTGACACTTTTGGCCGCTTCTCCCATATTCCTAAACAATACTGTTTTTTCTACCGTAAACGTAAGAATATGCCTTCCTCTATACATTGAGGCCATTTCCACTGTTTTTGACTCTGTTCTTCGATTATGAATGCACGACAGAGTGCCTATATAAATATTAATATTGTGCTTTAACTATTAGTGTTTCGCTCGTTCTATTTCTCGATATGGTATGCACAGAAACTAAACTACACGACAAGTAGTGTTTCATGTTTTGAAAACTGGGAATGATCATTCGATGGTGGTCATTTATGTGAACGTCTCCGGTCGTCCCGAGGTTCGTGGGTGAGAAGAGAGTGCGGTAGATGCTGTGCAAGTCTGCCCCCCTTGGAAACCAGTCTACGGGCTAGTCGACGATTGGTCTATCGTATGAAGTAAAATAAGTCTTTCTCTTCTAATAGCGGCGAAGAGGCGAGTTCGAGGAAGTAGTAGCGAAGAAGGAGACATGGCCGCTGGAACAAGAGCCTTACTAGTTTGACATTTCGTATTCTCACTTAATTCTATCATCCGAGACAGAGTCAGATAATGGTAGTGGATTGCCCAGGCGTCGCAGTATTTATAGGATGTGGTTGCTAGGCCACTACATGCCTATCACAGTTGGCAGCTCCGGAGGGAATCACAGCTCGACTGGCCGGGTGTTGAAGTATGCCGTTGCTATGCGCCCGTACGCCAGTCAAGATTA
Source organism: Spirometra erinaceieuropaei (assembly GCA_902702965.1). NCBI lineage: Eukaryota > Metazoa > Platyhelminthes > Cestoda > Diphyllobothriidea > Diphyllobothriidae > Spirometra > Spirometra erinaceieuropaei. The sequence goes on from CACRXP010000026.1 coordinate 1,098,489, forward strand.
TCGTCTCTCACGCTTATCGCACGCAGTCGTATGGCTGACGGCCGGATTTTGTCATCCGTGTGGAATTTGGCTCGCCGACATTGATACAGGGGACAGTGCTTATCTGCACGCTCTCCTTGTGGCTAGCTACTTTGTGTAGGCTAAGCCTCAGCGCCGAATATGGAGTGGGGAGGTCGTTGCGCTTGGTTATTGATTGAGGACCGGAAAACCATGGCTCAAGCAGTTCGTAGCTCACGTGGTTATCGCCTCTAACAGGAATTTATGTTTCGTCACATTTGAATGTGTAGTCGGGTTCCGTCAAATGAGCCGTGGCTGGGGATCTGGCGTCGTTCCTGCTCACTCCTGGTGCGTGCTTGGTCATCCGTGTCCGGAGTAGTCTTCCGGCTTTTCCGACATAGTTGCTTTGCCCACAACTGCATCAGACCCGGTAAAGGACTCCAGATGTTTTCTACCTCATGATCTGCAACGCCTCGGCAATCCACTACCCTTATCTGACTCTGTCTCTGATGATGGATTCGAGTGAGAATCCGAAATGTCAAACTAGTAAGGTTCTTGTTTCAGCGATTGTGTCTTCTTGTTTATAGCTCCCTCTCTCCTCTGCCAAGTGTGTAAAAAGTCGCAAGAAATATGTCCATTGGAATCTGTGAAATTGCAAAGTTGTCTTATCTAAACCGAGGTTATGTGTGGTTTTCTCGCCTTCAAGAACTCACAGTATTTTAAGGGCATTCGAAGGAATAAAATAAAGTGCAAAGGCGAAAGAAAGTGGACTTTATTTTAAAAATTACGATTTCAGAATTTTCACCAAAAGCGTTATCCATTCACGGTGCCAGAATACAAATAAGTAATTTGGACAACTGCAGTCTCGGATTCTGAATTACAGTTTGCGCATCAGATATCGCTCCATAAACGGCAATACGGAACGCTGATGTGCCGATTCACGGCAAGCGATATTCCGAAAGCGGAAGAAATTAACAAAAATTACTCCATCGTAAGGGGTGCGGACAGCATCTTCCAAAATTCGACCAGAAAATTTTTGTGAGATGTGGTTTTACTAAAAAGCCACAAGAATCGCCTGCAGCAGAAGTGAGCATTCGAAAGGCGCGCCTTAGAATAAGCAAATCCTTCCAAGGCAAGGCAATAAAAAATAACAGGACAGAAAATAATGGGAGGAAGAATGCAGGCATCTATAAATCTGGGATTAAGGGCTCAACAGTGTGACAAGAACGTAGATTTTGGACGTGATAAGGGACTTTACGGATCCTATTAACGAGGATTTTAACGTGAAAGGCAAATAGGAGATTTGAGGATAGAGGAACCCCCAGATACCGGAAAATATAATGCTTCCCTGGGAAACGATTTGAGAATTGTGTTGATAAGTATTTCGCCGCGAACGAAAAATGAGAGGCTGGAGGACGGAGCACTACTCAGATTCCGCGAAGATTATTACAAATCAGTGCATTCTAGGGGCTCCTTTTTGAACGGAATTTATGCACTTGACAACTCTCCTGCCACAACTTTTATGAATGAAAAACTGGTAGGCTGTCTATGGGGACTGTAGTTAGCCACAAATGGGAAATCAGTAACGTTAATTCAAGCCCTGAAACCCCAACCCTATCCTCAACCCCAAATCCAAACCACAGTCAAAGCCTGACAACCCCAGTCCCATGAATAACTTAACTAACCAATTGTAACCGTTACCCAAACTCTAACCTTGAGCCTAAAACGTGCAACTTTTATGTCGATACTACTATCAGTGATCACAATCTGCCTCCTGCAGAACCCCTATCGCAACCCACAGCAGTGTAACAATCTCATCGGCTTTACGTCCTCTAACATCGAATCCGCTTTCTGTGTCCCCGCCTACAGGAAATTGAAAAACTCTTTCAAGGCGACTGCGACAATTTCTACTACTCGCCGCAGGGTGAAGACATCACCAACTGGACCCAACGCCGAGTAACAGCCATTCAGAAGTCCGTAGACAAGGCTAAGGACACCTTCTGGCAGCCGCTCTGGCGTCGTGTAAATGCGAGAGTTGTCTGGAATAACAGTCTCCTCTCTGACGCCATAGAGAAGGCCATGTTCTACCTGACTGAACTAGGCCTACCCGCGTCTCACGGCGGTCAGACGCATCCCGACACGACCACTGCAACGGACACAGAGGACGAGTTCATCTGGCATCCGTCAGATCACATAAAGTCGCTGGCCTCCCTGACAGACAGTCTGCGTGCCTTGGAGCGTATGCTTGTGCCCGTGATGAATGGTTTCGTGCAGTGCGAATCCCTGGAGCTGCGGCCCAATCACATGCTGGGCAGCGCCGTGGTGCAGGGCTCCGCCGTGCCCTCCGTCAAGGTGGATGCCAGCGCAGCTGGCGGCAGGAGTTCAGAGAGTTTGAAGGAGCTGGAGGAGTTGCGAACAGCCTCCTTCCAACGCCTGCGGACACCGTCTGCACGCAAGTCCGTCCGAGCGCGCAATGTTTCCAATCGGCACCTCGGCCCGGAGGAGCCACCGCTGCCTACGAGAGGGGCGGAAGATGTGGAGAACGAGACAGATAAAGACAGCGGTGCGCATCGAATCCGCATCACGCTCATCTCACGGCGCTCTCACAAGCGGGCAGGTAAGCCTTCATTTTTCGTCCCCCCTCCCCGCCCACCATTTTTCCCTCTGCTTTCTTTACCCTCCTCCGTAGCTCTCTTTCCTCTCATACTCCCCCCCCCTCCTGCCTCCTCCCAGGCCTGAGCAGCGCCCCATTAACAACACTCATCACCTTCCGTCCGGTTTTCCCAACGTTGTTGCAGTCTCCATCGTTACAATGTATTTGATAGACAACTGCTGTGGTTTCAGTGGGTGGCAGTATGTCTTTGGGTTGCATCAAACGGCGACGAATTGTTGTCTGGGGTCGATGGGCAATGCCTACGCTGGCGGGTTGTAACAATCGTGAAACCGCCTCGGAGACTCCTTTAGTGTAAGGAATAGCTCTCCAGACTTCAGGTTGTTCTTCTTGTGACCGTCGTCTATTGACCCGGCGCATGTTTTGCTTGATGAAGTAGCTTGGGTATCCATTGGTTCAAAAGAGGTCATGAAGGTATTGTAGTTCAACTCTTTTGTCGGCTGGTGTGCTGCAGTGTGTTTCAACTCTTTGGAATGGAGCACTTCATTTTCCTCAGATTATCCACCCGGATCGCCTACTTTTGATAACCTGAGTACTCATCATCTTCGATTGGTGATCCGAAACCTGGATCACAGGAGCTAAGATATCACTTCTCCAATCACCCATCGTTTCAAGGACTACAGGGTGTGGATTCACTTCGGAGACCCCGTTGCCAAGGGTGGCCACGCATGTTGACTGAAGAACTCACAACAGCACTGGGCAACGGTAGGGTGTAGGACCCCCAACTAACTTGGGGTTGCCTGTGTACCGTGTCATACGTTAAGGGGTGGTAGAGGGGTTTCATGGGTGGGGCGAAATGTTGGACGATGAGCAGGCGGAGGGCAAGAAGAGACAGAAAATAAACAAATTTCTGCCGAAAGTCTTATTGTCTGTTACCATATGCCAAGGAAATTGAGCGTGACAATTTCAAAAAGTAGACAAAGAACAATTTTCAAAAAATAACGGATTTTAAATAAACCGCCGCGGGATTTGCCAGCTATGTGGGGTCCCGCACCCTATCGTTGCCCAGCACTGGCCCACTGTGCGCTATTTGTTGACAAGCCTAGTTTGCCGTATGTAACTCTGAAGACGCCAGTAGCGTCACAACTATGATTCTTTTCAGATGCGTCGGAGTCACAGGATAGAATAATGCTATAGCCACAATATACGACATCGCACGCTTCACAGGGAATCTTTTAGATGACTTTCTTCTTCTGCAGATATCCAACCCTATCCTTAGGATTACAAGCTGACTGCATAAAGTAGTCGCCGGTTTGTGCGCCACTTGTATTTGATATTTCCTCAGTTGTCTTTCGACGAGTTCAGAAACATCTCTGATGTAACGGCGGGTTTTCTAAGTATTTCCTTTGGGCGCCTGCTTAGAACTGTCTAGATCCTTCTCTTTTGACTCTTGTCAAAGCAGTGTTTTAATTCAGTGACTGAAGCTGTTGTCTGTGCTCTGTTTGTGAGAGATAAGGTTGTTGCTCTCGCAGTGTAAAATGACTTCCGCATAAGTTTCATTGCGGCAAACAGATGTGTGCAGTGTTCCGTCAATCCTTCGCTGTGCGAGAGCATCCCAGAATGGGAGTTTACTCTGTCCTACTTAGAAAGGCCGATAATCTCTTGGAGGCATATGCTCAGATGAGTTACGCATTAATCGGCATATTCAGTTAGACTCCATGTACACAAATCTCAAAGAAATGTGGGAGGGACGGAAACCAGTCGATACACGGTAACGTATGAGGTGGACGACTACTGGTAGAATCGCCGAAGTTGTATTTATTTTTTGGACACGTTTAAAAATTTAGCTGTTTTTTGCACATTTACTCAAGTCTAATGATTACCTGGGGAACTGGCGTCGAAAATTTACTAATAAAGTTTCTACTTTCCTAAAAGAATCTACTATCTTCAAAGACATATGTATCTAGACAGAATGATGTAACCGACAAAGACAAGAGAGACGGAAAGGACGATTTCTGGCTTACTAGCCCTCGTCAGCCAGTCATGCCCAACCCCCAAGTGTGGAATACCTGCGGCTCGATCCCGCAACCTAATAATTAGAAGCCCAACGCCTCTAACCACTGAGCCACGGGCTAGTTGTCTTGTCCGTTGCGATCGGAAATGTACAATGGTAAATGGGCGCTCACCGATCGTTTGTTTACCCATCTCATTCTTCCCGTTGTGCCTTAGGGCCCTCTCTCGAGCCCAACCAGCAGCCTCACAGTGGCGCATGATATAGACAGGATGTTATTACCGACAAAGAAAAAGGAGACTGGAATAGCCATTTCTGGCTTATTAGCCGTCGGCAGTCAGTCATACCCAACCCCGACATGTGGAACTCCTGGTGCTCGATCGCAGGAAAGGAGTACGACAAAGATAATCGAATATGTATGTATATGAAAAGAAGAGGCGATCTCGGGAACTTTAGATCGTCTCTTCTCCTAATTTATGTCCGGCGACGCGCATCTTCGCTTCTATCAGCAATATATATACAGAAATTGGGCTATTTCTTGAAATGTCAGCCGAAATTCCGAAATGTGCTTTCGTTTCGAAAAGATTAATTAAGAAGGGTTGTGAAATTAATCATCATGTAGTGAAATTCTATAGTAATTCAGTCACCGCAAGATGTTGGCATTCGAAAGAACTTCTTTCCGGCTACATGCAGAAATTATACTTTGTAGAAAATGACTACTGATGTGGCATGCATTTCTCTCATTGATTTTCGACGCCCATAAAAATTCAATTATATTTCACGGAGAACACGCATAAAAATATTCATTATTTTGCTCCTTCAGTATAAAATTACACCTTTTTTCAATTTTATACTTGAGGTAAGGGTATAATTCGGTTTTTAAAAACTTTTCCGATTCCTGAATAATTTTGAACTCGACCTGCCGTTACACTTGCATTCGGGATTTCCAAATTACAAGCCGTATATTTTCCGCGTACGGAAACCCATACGCTTCACTGCGATATTAAGGAGAGACCATAAGGGGTTCATAAAATTTAGCCGTGGATTTGAGCCATATTGCTATGTTTACAAGCCATATTGTTAAATGCAGAGGCATGACGTTTTAGAAACGGCCGTTTCACCATATTAAAAAATTTCACAATTAGAATCGTTTTTAAAACCTAGTCATAACCTTTCTTCGAGTATAAAATTAGAAGTAGACGGCGTTTTCTACCGAATTACCAAAAGAATGAATATTTTCATACATGCCTTCTATGAAATATAATCGAATTTTCAAAGGCATCAAAAGCCAATAAGACAAATGCATGCTACTTAAGTAGTCATTTTTACAGCGCATAGCTTTGTACGCAGCCAAAAAGAAGTTCGTTCAAAAGCCGGCATTCTGAGGTTACTAAAATATTATAGAATTCTGCTGCACGGTGATTAATTTTAAAACCCCACTTAATTAATCTTTTCAAAACGAAAACGCATTTCGGAATTTCGGTCGACATTTCATGATTTAGCCCACCTGCTCTATATATCTTTATGGCTGAATGGTACGGACGTCGGGCATGCTAGCGCCCAATAACCAAAAGAACCTGAGTTCAAACCCCATGTGCCCGTATACCTGGAGTTGGATATAACGGGCTGACGATGGCTAATAATGCAGGAATAGTCCTCTCCGTCTCCCCTGCCTTTGTCAGTAATCTCCTGCCAATGGGAATCGTTATGGCGAGTAGTAGGGTGATGTAAATGTTCATCAGTGCAATCGCGTGGTATGCATTTTGGAGAATTTAACGACGGGTGCAAACGCAGACTCCACTACTGTATTGGTAGACTTTTTTCCTTCAATTTAAATCCTCAAACAGATACGGAAAAGTTGTTTTTCATGCGTTTTTTCCTTTAAACTATGGTTGAGCTTGTACATCTTTTGGTGCTGTCCCAGTCTTCACAGTATCTATTATCGCGCACCTTGTTGAGAATTCCGTCTTAACCCGTATAATTAGCATAACACACACGCGGGAGCTTCGATGGGAGGCGTCTAATTATATAAATTAGAAGCCAGACCCCCTAAACAAACTAAAAACATCCTGAGGGCGCTGTTTTAAAAATGACGCTAATTATTATTTTCATTCTTTTCCTAGGCTGTCGATTTCGTCGCCGAGGCATTGACGAACACGGCTCGGTGGCAAACTACGTGGAAACAGAACAGGTAAGACAGAGACCCTTCATTTTCGCTGTACAAAAAACACGACAGTTTGACCGCCGCAAGCAACGACGCCTGTAATTGTCCCAGCAGAGGTAACTTCCGCAGCAATTGGTTTGTAGTTAGGCAAACTTGCGCAGTAGCTACTGCTCTATCTCCTTTCGCATTCACCTTGCTCTGATGACGAGATAATGTCAGATGACGGTTCATTCAGGTCCTCAACCTGAGTAGAAGAGGATGTGCTCTAGCTGGAGGAAGAAGTCTATTGGCCTGGTGTTTTGGATTTCCACTCGAACCACTACCCGAGACCGTCGCAGATAAGGGTGATGGGCACAGGGAGAGGGCAGTATTTATGCGACGTTGTTGCCATGCAACCACTTACCCACTATAATTAACAGTCTCCACGTTCACCGGGGGGTCGCATCTGATGCGATGATGGCTTGTTAGCACGCCCCCAAGTCGACAGTTGCCATGATTTTATCCCCATTATCGGTTCTCGCCGTCAATTTGGCTCGCTGCCACTTGAACTGCTTGTCGTTCGCGCCATCCCCTTGTGGTAAATTACTCTGAGCAGAATATGGAGACCTGAGGTTACTGATTTTGTTACTCGACTATGGGTAGAAGAACTATAACTCAAGCAGCTCACGACTCACCCAGTTGCCAGTCCTTGCGAGAATTTCGGCACCGCCAAACTTGAATGTGTGGCCGGGTCCTGTCCATGAGACAAGAGCTGGGTGACCTAGCATCTGGAGTAATCTCGCAGTTTCTCCGAGGTAGTAACTTTGACCGTCACTGCACCAGATCCGACAAACGACTCCAGACGTCATTTAAGCCCAACTGGGAATAACTCGGCGCCTCGGTGGGATTCGAACCCACGACAGCAAGGGGAGGCTTTAGTACAGCCGACGCTCTAACCATCTCAGCTACGCGGCCCAACCGGGAGACGCGCGTTTAATCATATTTGAGTCAAGTTACCCGCCCAACCTACTGCAACGTCTGGAATCCACCAAATCTGATACAGTGAGCTGACCACTAAAGCAGGATCTCCTAAGTAATCCGTCTAGAATCCTTTAGACAATTCCCAGGCCCACGTAACTCATATATGTTTTTGGCAGATTTCTTATAATTCACACTGACCCAACCGTGATAAACTCGGTGCCTTGGTGGGATTCGAACGCACGACTGCAAGGGAAGGCTTTCGTAAAGCCAACGCCCGAGCCACCTTTGCTACGAGGCCCCACCAGACGTCTCCTACTTTGACGGTTTCATCACTTGGCGCTGATAGTTGTTCCTGGTCTGTGCGGGAAGGCGGCTGACGATTTCCGAGGCGTTCTTTGCCTACGAGACCGCTTGTTCCAGCGATCACATCATCTTATTTTTCTTCCAACTGCATTTTGGGACCCGTTTCTTCGGTTATGTTCTCAACTCTAGCATCGACCTCGACTCCAGTAAGCTCTCCGCATCGTTGCACAATCTCTGCTTGCTTTCCCAATCAAAATGCCAGACGGTCTCAGAATGGAATGTTGGATTGTGTGTTCCACCCTGTCGCGAGTTTTCCCAGCATAAGTGCTCGCTATTCGTCACTACCAGGATACCGGTCGAAAAAAAACAGAATCTTTTCAGAGAACCAAAGCGCCGTCAGCAAAACCAGTCTGCCCAGACTGTTGTAAAAAGCAATCCTATCCGGAAGTTCCTTTGCATTAGTTAGGGTCTGAACCCGGAATCCTTTATCATTGAGTCAGACGCACTACCGACTGAACCACGGGCTCGTTGTCTTGTCGGTTGTGATCCGGAATATTGACTATGTAGAAGGGGTGTGCACCAATCGGGTTACGGAACCAGTTAGTTCCGTTGTGCTTTGGGGCGTGAACCCGAATCTGACGCCAGCGCCGTCCCATTGCGGACGGCGTATAGGTGGGCTGAAAAGCCTTCCTCCGGGCTTTATCCCTTTCAAGAACCTTTTTATCCGACCCTTTAAATAAACTCAAAACCAATTTATGGTAATTTCATGAATGGGGGTGACATTTCGAGTTCCAGGTGTACAGTAGGTGGGCTAACTCATGAAATGTCAACCGAAATTCAGAAATGCGTTTTCGTTTCGAAAAGATTACTTAAGTAGGGTTGTAAAACTAGTCAGCGTGCAACATAATTCTATAATAATTCAGTTACCTCATGATGCCGGCTTCCGAAAGAACTTCCTTCCGGCTGCATGCAACAACTATGCCCTGTGAAAAATGGCTACTTAAGTAGCATGCATTTTTTCTCATTGATTTTCGATGTCTCTGAAAGTCTAATTATATTTCATGGAAAAAAGGCATAAAAATATTCATTCTTTTGCTCATTAGGTAGAAAATTACATCTTCTTCCAATCTTATACTCGAAGGAAGGGTATAATTCGGTCTTCAAAAGCATTTCCAATTCCCGAATAATTTTGAACCCGCTATACCGTTGCACTTGGATTCAGGGTTTCCAAACTACAGGCCGTTTACTTTCTGCATACGGAAAACCACACATTTCTCTACGGTACTAAAGGGGGACCATATACGGTTCATAAAATTAAGCAGTGGATTTGATTCAGATTGTTAACTTTACAAGCCACATTGGTAAATGCAGGGACATGACGATTTATGAACGGCCTTTTTACGGTATTTAAAGTCCCATAATTAGAAACTTTTTAAAACCGAATTCGGTCCCTTCTTCGAGTATAAAATTGGAAGAGGTAATTACCTACCGAATGAGCAAAAGAATTAATATTTTTATGCATGTTTTCCATCAAATATAATTGGACTTCTAGGGACATCGAAAATCGGTGAAAAAAATGCATGCCAATTAAGTAGTCATTTTTCACAGAGTATGGTATTTGTAGGCAGCCGGAAGGAAGTTCATTCGAAAGCCGGGATCCTGAGGTATCTGAAATATTATAGAATCATGTTGCAGGCTGACTAGTTTTACAACCCTACCTGATTAATCCTTTTCGAAACGAAAACGCATTTCTGAATTTCGGTTGACTTTTCATGAGTAAGCCCGCCTACTGTATGCATTAAGTAAAGAAGGAGACTGGCTGAACACCGGCATAGTTTGTTGGTTGTTGTTACCTTCCGAACTCGCGCAGGAGTCCAACGTCAAAGATTGGGGATTTTGTCCAATCATCGATCGATGGCGCAAGACTGAAGGTGACCGCACAGGGCTCTGCACACCGGCGCCAAATCAACAAATCGATTAACTGACTTCTCATCTGAGGCCCAGACTTCCGTCAATTCTCGGCCCGTTTGGTTTTCAGTGTGGGGGATTATTTTGGTGGCTTAGAAGTTAAACTCATGACCCATTTCGTAGTTGTGGGCGTGATATTCGCCTCGCCGCACAGCCCAGCCCATTTTCGTGTATGCGCGTTTCGAGCATGCGTCCGGTCTGACCTGTATATTTACACGGATGGTTTTGGCACGGGGTGCGGTGCACTACCCCAAATTGCTCCTCGGGGGTTAACCAATCTCTAATTTTCGTGACTTTTGCTTCGCATGATGGCTTTGGGCTGGTGTGCATTTCCAACACCTAGTTCCGCAGCAATGCGCTCGCCCGCTCGCTTCTGAAACGTCAATAATGTATGGCAGAGCACGCCATGTCCTTGGTGATATTGCTGTTTGGGTCCCCTGGAGGCGACCGCGTAGGCAGCGACTTATGAATGCCTTCGGATAGCCATTTTGTACAAAGTGGACGAGACAATAACGAGCTTCCCTCATAAAGCCAGCCTCTTGCTCCTAATGCTCTAGTGTTTACCTCACAGGAACGCTCTTGGCGAATCATTTCGCTCTAAACTTAGAATGTGGTGGGCGTCCGCACTCTGGCTCGCCTTTCAAATCTACCTGAATGCTAAAGGGTCCGATGTTTCTCTTCACTTACGTCACTGCTCTTTCGCCAGTAAACATACTTTAGACGGGGAATGCAAATCACGTTAGACGCTGCAATAAATTTCATTATCGGCTGACTTGACTCGGGCCGGCCGCTGAGAGGTGGGAGAGAAAGGGGGGATTGGGATCCATCCAGTTTGGATCACGTTCACAGTTTACTCATCATAAACGACCAAGTGTTTCAGCGAGATACCTACGACCCAATTTTTGCCGACTGGTTTATGTTCGTTTAGGACTAAGAGTTCGAGGTTTCCCTGGGTAAAAAGGCAAATTCACAGTTTAACCCCCTCAATTCCGATGCTGGTCCTTATCTCACAGCGATATCAGTAATGTCGACGTTAATATAATCGAGTTTATTATAAAATACTGTGTTACTATTGATATAATTCGCAAAAACAATAATAATAATAATGTTGAAGCCGTCATATACAGTAGGTGGGCTAACTCATGAGATGCCATGAGTTAACACAAGAAAATCCCTATAACGCGAAATCCGCCCAACCTGTGTTCCCCCAAATCCTACGGCAGTAAAAAACGATTGTTCTTAAAAAGAAGACATAGTTGGGGTTATAAATTAATATTTACTAACGTAAAAATAATTAATTTTCACTGAAAAATTAAAATTTCAGAAAATGGCCATATTACAAGTCGTTTAAATACAACTTTAAGAGTGCAAAATGAAGGGGACGTATGAAATTGTTAAAATAGTGTAAAAAAATAACAAATTCAAACGATCAGTAACTTTTTGTTTGTCCATTTGCATCAATCACGGCTGTAAGCCTTTCGGGCATGGAGATGGTCAGGTTGTCTACAATGGCTTGTTCAATGTGATTGTCCAGAATAAAATCAAGGTTTTCATGCATGGACAGTTCCGTATTCGCCTTATACCAATGTCTTTTGATAAGCGCGAAAAGATTTTCGATGGGATTGAGATCTGGACTGTTGGCAGGGATGAAAATCGACTGGAATCCACATGCGAGCAGGCTGGCTGTTGTCTAAAAAGTCAGATTACGGTTAACTGCGTTATTAGATTCATACTTTTTTAGAACGATGGACAAGTGCATTGTTGTGCAAAATTATGATATCCAGTCGGCGTCGGTGGATGTCGTTGTAATCGAAAACATGCCTCACAATGCTGACGAACACTTTGCTGTTGATGGTGTTCAGTCGACCGCCAGTCTGGTCGCTCTCCGAATCTAGTCGCCATCCAAACCATTAACCGTCGACAATTCTTGAATGTTGCCGTCAGCACAGTGTGCTCTTAAAAGAAAAGGAGGCGTTCGCCGGGAGAGGTGTATTTGAGGTCTGACGTTTCGGGAAGTCGTTTCTTCTACCCATCTTCAGAGACAGAGAAGTCAGACCTCAAATACACCTCTCCCGGTGAACGTCTCCTTTTCTTTTGATATGCTACCTGGGAATCACATTTTCACTACTACAGTGTGCTCTTTTTGGAAATTTGTTCCGCATATGACCATCTGGATCGACTTCATTGGCTTGTCTAACAATAAGACCTCATTACAGAAGTAAATGCCCCTCCAGAATGAAGGCCGGTAATCAATATATTTCTTAGCAAAAAACTTTCCCTAATAACTTTTCTACTTAAAAACGGCTTGATCATGGCTTTTGTTGTTGAAGTTCAAATTTCCGCATCCTTTTCCTAATTATGTCCAGCGAGAACATCAGCAGATGTCCCCTGTGAATGGTCTTAACAGGCATATAATGATACTTTTTGGTGTACGACGAATAAAATCGTCGCCTTGCTTACTTGTGGACCGTTTTAGTCCACCCTGCATATTTCTGGGCAAGGTTCTATCATCAAGTATTCGTCACAGAGTAACCGTACTAGTATTCAAAATACTTGTTAACGACTCATGCGACAGCCCTTCCGCGGCTAATTTCCGTATCCTTTCATAGCCGACTGCTGAAAGACATTGTCTGGAAATGTTTATCGCACGGCGCGACACAGAAAAATGACAGCATGTCGCGCGTACTCAATATATATCTGTTAAAGCATATTGGTTTTGGGTTTGGTAAAACAAACTACTGTAGAACAAAACTATTACTAGATTTTATGGCACGAAACGCCAAAATTTTACAAAAAAAGAATCATATATGTCGATTTTCGTCCTTTTTTCTTGAAAACAATGAAATTCCTCAAGCTGCTTTCTTCGGAGCAAAATCGAATTTTCCGTTCCCAGACGGGATCTATTTTGTACTTTTCCAGTTTATATTAATCTTTGTTTACGGCACAATGCACGTAAACATAAGGTTTTGACCAGCAAATTTCCACAACGTAGGAAATTATCTGGATATCAAGAAAGGTCAGATTGAGCCCAAATCTGACCTCTTGAAATGAAACTTTCTTCAGTGAATGGCTTTCTGTGTCCCAACTCACTTTAATAAACACAAATAAGAACACCTAATGCACGATATACTTCTCGCTCAAATTTCGACCATGATATGTCATGAGTTAGGCCACCTACTGTACTAAGCATGACCAAGGAAGAATTACTGTCAGACAATCGGGCTAGAATGCCCAAGAGGACGTCAAATTAGTCAACCGTTACGCCCACAAGCATCTCCAATCATCCAGATCTTGCCATGCCCGTGGATTATGATAGGGGGGGTGAAAAAGCGAAGGTGAAAGCGAGGAAACTGAGCTTCAATTATGTATTACATCGGTCCGCCTAAGGGCTGTTTGGACGATCCCCCCTCCCCCCCCCACTCTGCAACACATTCCGTCATCCTACTGCAGCGAACAAGGAAATGAGAACAAATCGGGGCTCCAATAAGTGTCTATCATCAGGGATATTAACGTAGTAGCGCGTGTCATTCGCGTGCATCCTTGAGTAAACTCGAGATTAAGCAGTGTTAGCCTCTCAGTTTCTCACCAGGCTTCGACAACGAAATCTTAAACCTGACGTGATACGCCGTCACTGTGCCGGCTCAGGGTCTAGACGGTTTGCTGTCACCAACATGGAACTTCAAGAGTACAACTCAATTTTTCTCGTTTTCTTTCATATATATAATGGTGGAGGGGAACTCACCGATCGTTCTTACGGAACTCACTCGTTCCGTTGGCCCTTATGTGCTCTCTTGAGCCCAACCAGCAGCCGCACAACTGCGCATGATATAAGCAGAATGTTATTACTGACAAAAAACTAGGGAGACTGGAATGGCCATCTCTCTCCTATTAGTCGTCGTCAGCCAGTCATACGAGAGATAGACCGTAAGGCACAAGAGAACGAGTGAGTTCCGTAAAAACGATCTGTGAGCGTCCCTCTACCACTTTATATACCCGATCGAAACCGAGAGGACAACGAGTCCGTGGCCCAGTGGCTAGAGGTATTGGACTTCTAATTAACAGGTCGAGAGTTCGAGCCCCAGGTGTGTCACACTTCGGAGTTGGGTATGACTGCCTGGCGACGGCTATTAAGCCAGAAATGGTCATTCCAGTCTCCCTTGTCTTTGTCGGTAATAACATGCAGCATATACATATATGTATATATGTGCTACCTGAGCACGTATTCGAGGATGTGCAACAAAGAATAAACGCCACCACCAAGGATGCCAGATTGAAGAAGAGACTTGATCTCCAGGAGAAACTGCAATCACTTCTCCGTCCTACGAACCAAGGAAATTTGACCACGAGAGTTGTCAACCTATCGAAGAGGAGTCTCTCACCTGCGGAAATCACTCTCCTATCAAAGGGAATAGGATTTAATCATGCGGATGCCACACCTACCGACTTCCTAGCTGGGCTTGAGTCCATTCTACTGGCCTCCAACATTCCGGAAGACATGCGCGCGAACATGCGAAGCTGCGCCGCCGGTATTCTCCGGCAAAAAAGATACCAACAAAATCTACCGGCCAAAGAAGCGCAAGCATTACGATCATTGAAGTCGGATCACAGCATTGTCGTTGTTCCCGCTGACAAGGGTGGCGCTACAGTCATCATGGACAAAACTGAATACGTTAACAAGGCGAATGAAATCTTCAGTGACATGGAGGCCTACACCCTTCTTGTTGAAGACCCGACTAAGAAGCAAGCCGCAGCCATCAAAAAGAAGGTCAATGACCTCGCTCGTTTGAAAGTTATCAGTCCAGAGGACTCCAAGTTGATGACCCTCAGTGATCCCCACATCGCACACGCGTATCGCCTCCCGAAAGTGCACAAAGTGGATGTCCCCCTGAGGATTATAGTGCCACTTATCGGATCACCCACTTACAATATGGCAAACTGGTTATACAGTCGTCTGAAGCGGCTCACTCATGGATCGGACTGCAGCATTAACAACTCTCAAGCGTTCCTCCGTAGGGTACAAGGCCTCAAAGTAAGTACCGATGAATGTTTCCTGTCCTTTGACGTCGTTGCCTTGTTCTCTTCCATACAACACGATTTGGCGATTAAATGCGTAGCCCAACGCCTACAGAACAATCCTATTGAGATCCTAACGCAGCACATTATTGAAGTGCTAGGTAAAGGGAACCCCGATGGGCTCACCAATATCAGGACTGCTCGCCGAACTAGTTTTGCAGCGACTTGAAGAGATAGGTTTCCAAACTATCAAGCCTAAACTATGGCTTCGTTACGTTGATGACACCTTTGTCATAATAAAGAAGTGCGAAGTCGAACGTCTTCACCAGAGACTGAATGACGCCTTACCAGCCATACAGTTTACCCGCGAAGAGGCAATTGGAGACAGCTTGCCGTTTCTGGACGTGAGAATACAGAAGTTGAGCGATGGTAGCCTGGCAACAAGCGTCCATAGGAAAGACTCTAACTCTGAGATTATCCTCAACTTTGGAGGCAACCACCCTGCAGCTTGCAAAAGAAGCTGCGTACGAACTCTGTTCCACCGGGCCTACCGTTATTGTAACAGCAACGATCTCCTGAACAAAGAGCTTGCTCACCTGTATCAGTTATTCCGCTCTAACGGATATCCGATCAGTTTTGTAAAGAACTGTCTCAGGCACCAGACACAGTCGCAAGACCCCACCCCCAACGGAGAGATTGTGACACGAAAATTCTACTCCTTGCCATATATGCGTGGAACTTCTAAAATAATCGCCTGGCAGTACAGCCGCTTTGGGTATTCACGTTGCCCACAAACCGCCATCTTCACTACGCGCAGCACTATCTCGAGTGAAGGATCCCATCCCCAAAGAGCAACAAACGAATGTAATTTATCGCATTCCGTGTGCTAATTGCTCTTGCGTGTATGTTGGCCATACAGGTCGATGCCTGGGCACCCGTATCAACGAACGCATACTAGCTATCCGTCGGCGAGACCCCCTGTCCCTCGTCTTTGCCCATGAACTCGAGTACGACCACCGATTCAATTGGGATGGCACTGAGGTCGTCGCCATGGCTAACACAAAGCGAGCGAGGGAATTTCTCGAGGCTTGGTACTCCCATGCGGGTTGTAGCAACCGCCACATTGACTTAGATGCGCATTACGAGGGTCTACGTTCACGAATGACTGCCCCCTGCCCTAATCACGCATCAACGACCGCGAATACAGCCGCCCGCATTCTAACTGATTCACCACCCACCCTCCCCCTCCAGCACGGTGCGCCGTAATTGTTCCGTCTCCTCTCCCTTACCCGCCCCTCACTCAGTGACCTACCATGACCTCGGGAGCCCACCCCACCCCCCTCTCACACGTCAGTGGTCTGTTCTGTCCTATCACACTAACTGGTCTACTGTGACAACATAACTTTCTCCCTCGTTTTCCATTACGTCTGACGACGGGTTGGTGTCACTAGCTCGAAAATTGACGAGTACAACTCGACTTTTCCGAAGAACTTCTTCTATTTTTCATATATATATCATGAAAGATAAGCGCTCATCAATCAGGTTGTGCCTTGGAGCTCATACTGGAACCCTCGCAGGCAGCTGCCCGGCGACTAGTAGTATATATGTTTATATATAAATACATGTTTGGCAAAGGTATTATACCATACTCCCGACACAGGTACTAACTCAAAGCCCAGATACGTGTTTTGCGATATTCTGCCGTTGCGTGACACAGCTGCGAGGTGCTCGCGCCTCAGTGGGTCCCCCAACGTTCTCTATGCGGTTTCTCGTATACGAACCCCAGAAAATGATCAAACCACTAATTTCAAAAATTATTCGGTGCAGGACATGCAACTAAGTCTCCGGGACATGATTTTTTAGGGTCAGACATGAAATTTGAATTAAATGTGTGCATCTATATATATATATATATATATATTATCCGTTGCAGATTCTTGAAGTTTTGGACGGAGCAAATCCCCATGTGACGGCGTTTCTGCAACTTCGCGGCTCTGTGCCCGTCTTCTGGAGCCAATCAGGCATCAGATACCGTCCGCCCATTAATCTGGATAAAAGTGAGTATTTCTGCATGAGGATAGTGTATGCCTTTTTTTTAAATGCGTGATGGCTTATCTTCGCCTTTTCGGTTTCGCTGAGCTTCGTGCGTTTATAATCCACATCCACTTAGCGCACCCGGATTTCTTGGGTTTTTAATGTGCATAATCATGCTGTGTATTATGACCGCCCGTCTACTTGTGACAGTGATGCATTCCATAATGGTTTTGAATGAAACCAGTCGCTCCATATTGCTGCAATTTGACAAGATAAATTGGTCCTACGCAAGACTGAGATTGTCTGAGATTTCTGAATGAAACCCGGTTCATGTGGAATTAGAAACGAGGTCGTGAACGGGAAGTTTGCTTTTGTTAGTCGTTGCCTCCCACGCCTATTTCCGGTAGTCTTTGGCTTTATCATACCATCCGACCGCGGTGAGCGTGATTTGAATGGAAGGAGGTAGATTTCACTAAAGTCTGCCTTACTATAAACAAATCTGCGCCACTGCAATCACCTCGTTAAGCGCCCGTGCTCGTCGTTGCTGGAAGCGGTCATACGTTCAGTCCAGCATTCTAGTTGCCAACCGCATTAGGTAACTGGTCAATATGATCAAAGTCCAACTACCTCTGGCCAAAAAGCTAAGTGTTTTTTATCACATTTTCCACCGCGCCTATCGGCGCCGCTGACTTAAAGTCCATGTGACGGACGGAACTTATGCAGGATCGGAACTAGACTGTACGATGAAAATTTTTGTAGCCTCACTGGCGACCAAAAACATGTTCTCGATATTTCAGTAGATGATGGTGAGAGTTTGAACGTCACAAGCGACGACTTCAACCGTGTCCCTCACGGCGTGGGCGCAGCACCCGTAACTTGCGCGTGAATTAGTATGTAGTGAAGCTGACTTGCGTATCGTCTACCTCACTCTCCCCTCCCCCGCCCACCCACCCGGCTCCGATGGTAGGACGACCAGAGATGGTCGCCGACCCAGTCACCGGCATTGGTGAAAAACCTGTCCACTTGACTCCCACAAAATAAACCAAGTTTTCGCCGAAACTGTATACTATGGTTCCAGCAGCTGTTATTCGGCATACGAAGATAATCGTGCGCCCGCCCAATACCCGTTGACTCCGAACGTTCTCACCCATCGCTAATGGAGCCTTGGCCTGTGTTTCAGTGGTAGAGCAGATCCTTGCGCTGTGACGCCAGATCTGAGCGGTCAGCCATCGTCCCCGTCGGATTAGTTGCTAATTTCAAATCTTGTCTGCCGGGTTATTCACGGGTTGGTTTAGGGCGAAACGCCACTGTGAGCCAGCTAATCTCCACTCTCTTCCAGTTGGATAGTAGCGGGAATGGGAATACAGGGTGGAGACCTGTTTCGCCAAGGTCTTGCCATCCGACAGTATGTCCGTCATGTCCTACGACGTCGACCGTGCGCTCCACAGCACGGTTAATCAGGCACGGCGAATTTCGAATAGATAACTTTATAATAAGGATATACTTGCGCAGCGTCTACCGCACTCTCCCCTTCCCACCTAGGCCCGGTGCCAAGGCATATCCAAGAAGATTGGAGATGAGGTAGGGCCCATGTGAATGGCGCGGCCAGACCTGCACTGAGGCGTACCACTCTACACCCTCTGGTCGTTTAATAGCACTTGACGTGGACCAGCAACTTGGCGGGCCACTACAGCCTAAATGTTGGCATTTGTTATAGTGCGCATTCCTGATAACGCCGGCCTGAATACGATCTGTCCACAGTGTTGACCCAGCGAATCTACCGTGTGGCCTGTTTTGGGGGGGGGGAGGGGACATCCAGGGTAAACTGCACTCTCCTAGCTACTGGTCTTCCTCGTCCATCACAAAGAACAGATTTCAAGTAGGTCGATGGATCTCCGCGCCACTATGACGGGTGTGGTTGGAGGGGAACTGGCCGTTGCCGGGAAATGGCTGTTGCCTGACCGAACTACGACCACTACCCTCCCCTGAAATCCATGGTTCCATGGATAACAGCTGCTGGTACCATTGCAGACAGTTTCTGTGAAAACTTGCTTCATTTTGTGGGAGTCAGGTGGACAGGTTTTTTCAGCAATACCGGTGACTGGGCCGGCGACTTCCTATGGTCGTCCTACCATCGGAGCCGGATGGGCGAGCGAGGGGAGAGTGAGGTAGTCGCTACGCATGTCACCTTCACTACATACTGATTCACGCGCAAGTTACGGGTGCTGCGTCAACCCCGTGAGGCAGGCGGTTGACGTCGTCGCTTGTGACGTTAAAACTCATCATCTGCTGAAATATCGAGAACAGGTTCATGGTCGCCAGTGAGGCTACAAGAATGATCATCACACAGTCAAGTTCTGATCCTGCATAAGTTTATTCCGTCATATGGACTTTAAGTCAGCAGAGTCGATAGGTGCGGTGGAAAATGGGATAAAATAACACCTAGCTTTTTGGCTAGAGGTAGTTGGACTTTGATCATATTGGCCATATTACTACTTAATTTCGTTGTATAGACGTCTGTACCATGTTATTAACCTTGTAAATGGTACCTTCGACGGTATTTTCTCCGTATTCATTTACTTGAACTTCAGTGGTCTAGTCGACGTTAGGTTTTCTATCCTGAGGAGGATACTCTTTCGGGTATACTCACTCTACTTGTTTGTTTTGTGACAGCGTACGCCTTAACACTGCAAAAATATATAATGTGGTGGCTTTACACGGCAACATAATGAGAGTTTACTTCTATTAATGTGGTACAAAATCTGACCATCGTGTCGTAGGATCACATGGAAAAAGATTCAATACTTCACCTATTCGGGGCTTAGCAGGGAATGCACAGTTTAAAAATGTGCACGCTACCATGTGATGGGATTATTGGGAGTTGGTTCTACGTTGTCTTTCTCATAGGCATTATTTCCGACCGTCGTTGCCGACGATGTCCACTGTGTGCTCCACTGCGAGGTGAGAGCATGGATGGTGACTGGTTCGTGACTTATTTTATGGTGACAATACACTTGCGCAGCATCTCCTCTCCTTCCACCTGCACCTGATGTCTAAGCCGAGTCAAGATGTGTGGGTGTGGGAAAGGAGGCGAGTGGCTGGCGTGACCGGAGCCGCCCCTAGGCGTGCCGTAACGCCTGAGGCATTATGTGCGACATTCAACAATGATCTTGTAGTGTTGTTGGGAGTTGCTGCATTCACGGGAGACAGTACTATCTTGGGTTTGATTTTAGATGCGGGGGTGGCTATATCCTAGCCATGCTTTCCCTCTTTCTCTAACCGTAAACTTCCCCTGGACCTCGTGAGAGCCAACAAACCCGTTCTACATCGGCAATCTTTAAGGATAGATCAAAGAGACTGAAACTAAACACGTCGCCTGCCCTCTATGCAGGTTTCTCATCCGTTCGCGTTTTCAAACTGTCTGACCTCTCTGTGAATGTTTGTCTTTAGACAGGCTGAAGTTTTGTAGCCAGCATCAGTTAACTGGAATTTCAGTTTGGAAAAGTAGACAGCTTCAAACTCCTTGAGATGCGGTTCCCGGTGAAGTAGACGCCATAAGGACGATGATGCTCACAGAGCTTTCACAATGTTTGGAAACTGCCTGTGGATCCGACGCGACGTCTCCATCTCCACAAAGATACGCGTGTACCGGACACCCATTCTGTCAGCCCTTCTGGACGGTTGTGAATACTGGGCTCTGCGCGTGGAAGATTATCGAAAACTGGAGGTGTTTGGCCACCGCTGTCTGAGAGCCTTCCCTTGAGTAAGGCGCACTGACTCTTTCGCGAATGAGGCAGTCCTCACTCGCTGCAACAACTTCGCGAGGACATCTCATCCCATCCAAGAGAGACAACTTAGGTTTTATCGACAAGCTTCTTGTCATTCACCGCTGTCCTCGGTCCTGTGCCGGTTTCCCGAACATAATCACTCAGTGTAGAGGGCTTACCGCTAACTTGACGGATCAGTTGGTAGAGTTTTCGAGTGTTACCAACGTTCGAGGCCTGTTCCATGGAGGTCGCTATTTCAGCCCAACATTGCTTTCGGTCATCCCTGGCCGATTTTGCCGTCATCTTCCGAAGTTGGCGGAAGCAGTCATCGTTGGGGGACCTGGCTCGAGCCGTCTGAGCAGACAACCGCAGGGTTCTTCCGCTGATCCAGTCAATGCGGCGTCGTTGGGTGTATCCAATGATTTTCTCAGCTACCCCATAGACTGACGTCTTCAGTGACGACCACTGGTTACTGCCTTCTCTGTCGGCTCGGGTCGTAAAGCAGGTCCGGATTTCTCTGCTCAGGGCCTCGGCAGTGCTGGTTTGCTGGATTTTTGCGACATCGAGGCGTCAAGAATGTGGCATTTTTTGGCGCGGAAGAGAGATGAACTTTCAAGCGTGTACGGACGGGGACATGGTCCGACCCATGGACGTTACCGGTCTCGGCACCACACATTGATCTGCCATTGTGAACCCAGCTGCGGAACCTTGAGCTTACTAGTATGTAATCAATCTGGCTGGCTGTATGACCGTCGTTTGAATACCAGGCTAGCAGATTTTTTTGCGATGCTGGAAACATGTGTTGGTGACAAGCAGTCGATTTTGATCAGCGAAGTTCAGCAATCCCTCTACACTTTCACATCGGGAACCAAGCCCAAAGCGGCCAAGAAGATGACTGGTCGTGGGGGTCGTCAGGTCCAGTTCGACCATTCCAATCGCCAGCATCAATCAGCAACTCGCGGCAAAGCAGCATTTCAACTAACGCTTGCAACTGCGAGTAAAACGCCCCTTTATCGCTTTGTTCAGCAGCCGAAGTTGGTGCGTACACAGAGACGATTGAGATGTTCGTAAAGTGACCCTTCAGTCGCACGTAGGCCATCCGGTCGTTGACTGGTTCCTAAGCAAGTAGCGCGAGGTCCGCTTGTTGCGATAGGACGATCGCCGCACCGTGTCGACCAGAAGAGTCGCGCGGGCCGCTGTGGTACAGGGTAAAGTGTGATCCGATTCCAGGGATCTTTATTTCGCGGGAGCCTGAGTCAGGCAGTCGAACTTCAGACAGACAGCAAACATCCACGTTGTACTGATCAAGGCTGCGTACGGTCAGACTTTGGGTACCGGGGTCCAGGAACGTTCGCACATTCCAGCATCCAGTACCGAGAGTCCGTCCCCGATTGAGTGGTCCAGTTCGCATACTATTCGTTCGCATCACTGGACTAGGGTTGCGGAGCGCGTCGGTTCCCGCGGACGCCGTAGCATGTGTCGTAATACTGTGATCGGACATATTTCGTGAGGTTTCTTTGGGAATTTCGTATACGGGCGGGTCCCTAACAGCCGCTCGGATTGTTTGTTCGAGGTTGTCTCCTCTAACGCTTTAGCTTAAAAGCCTAACCGCAAGGCAGCGATGGCAAGCAAAGTTATTTAATGGCGATTCCCGGTCGCCACGTCACAATGCCGTCATTGAGTTTTGCGGCTTTTTACAAGGCTTTCAGCGTGCCAGACCTCAGCCCTCCGCACCCTGGTAGCAATGTCGCTGCTGGTCCGCGACTGCTTATTCGTCAGACCTGGGTCTGCTTATTTCGCAGCTAACCTTCACTGAAGGTCGTCCCACTATCCGCCACCTGTGGACGCGCCGGGTAGCCATCAGCTAGACTAACGGGCAACCCGTCTTCCCGGTGTGCCGTTGTCCACTTGATGATGCCGGCGAGGAGGTTAAATTAAAACCTTATTCGACAGAGATCGCCAAGACAGGGAGACTGTTTTTGGACCTTTTGCGTCCCTTCTCCGTCACTGGGTGGGAGAATGGGTCGGACTTTCTAAGTCTGCTACCGCAGATCATCGCGCATGAAAAGGCGGAATTCGCGATCTCGTCGAGCACGTCTAATTCAGGCATGATCACAGCCGTACCTAGGACATCAAATGTGACGGGTGGCTGTGCTAAAACCTTGTGAGGGCACGAATACGCAAATCGGCGGTATACTTACGCAACACGAGAAAAAACGGACCCCTTTTTTAAATCACTCACCTCATATGCGCATTGCGCGGGCTTAAGGTCTTTTTGAATTTCTTTCCTCCCTTTGGATCTGTTCTAGCGCTATTTACTGGAGAAAAAGTAACAGTCATATATGCTAGCTCATAGCTAACATTTTCGCACACCTTAAGCGTATTATTGGCGCAAAATTTGAAGGGAGGATTACAGGTCTTTTGTGAATCTGCCGATCATCAGGTACCTTTGCCTCATTATGCCGTTATTTTTGGGATACTGAAAATTGTCAACTCAATGCGGGCTAGTCACGAGATCCTACCGCACCGCGTACAAATGGTAGTAGGAGCTAAATAAGATCCCTACGAAATTTCAACTAACCGAATTTTGTTCGTGATGCACTTCGAGTCATTATATTTGATCCTCACGTCCGTGCTTGTTGACGCTTTTTTCCCGTCCAATTCTCGAACGCTCTGAGTGCATTCAGCAGTTGCCACGTTGATATTAAGTGAACTGTCATTTTATTCTGACGTTGAATTCATTCAAAGAGTGTGGTTTTGTTGAGTTAATAGGTGTTTTGACATGGCCTCACAAAAGTGAATGCCCTGGAGGGGGGGGAGGAGTAGGTGACAGTGATGGCTGGGGAACGAGTTCAACCCGCCTAGCGAGTTGTCCCCGAATGCGTCATGTACAAACTGTCACACATTCAACGCATAGTGACGGGTGACCTATCTGCTGGAGGAAAAATGTGTTGTCTAGGGCCTTAGTCTCCGCTATTCAAAAAGGGCCAACCCCGCAGCAGTGCCACTGCTCCTCAGATCGTGGTTTGTCAATAAAAGATTCGGTTTCTTGAAAAACTACTCTCCCACCTACTTTTTGCATGTTTGTCAACAACGTGTATTTTGTTGTGAATAATGAGGTGTCTGTCGCTGCCCTGATACGGCGAATTTTTCCTTCAAATCTGCGACTTAGGGAGCCTGTACATAAAAGAGCAGGTAAGACAAATGACGAGGGATGAGATATTTGCGCAGATAGCAGTCTAATTCAAGAGATAGGTCCTTTTACACAAGGTTCCGCTATTGCAGAACCTTGTGTAAACAGTATGAGTCCTAAGTGAAGAAGAAGAGTCGAGCACCGGAACACTTCGTTTATTATCCTGAGCTTTCAGACTCGTACAGGAGTCCATCGTCTCGACTCTTCTGCTTCACTTATGCATACACCTGGAACTCGAAATTTCGCCTTCAGTATGAGTCCTATTTCATGAAATGTTAAGGGTGACTCTGAAACGTGTTTTCGATTAAAAGGAATTACTTCCGTAGGGTTGTGATACAGATTATCATGATGCATAAGCCTAGGATCTTTTAGTCACGCCAGAATGCTGGCTTTTAAATGTGTTTTATTCTGGCCAACTGTAAGAATCGCGCTCAGTGAAAAATGATTGCTTAAGTGGTGAGAAAATTCTCATTGATGTCCGATTACCTCATAAATCTAGATATAGTATATGAAAACATGCACAAAAACATTTCTTCTCGGACTCGTTTGGTAGCTAGTTATTCTCCCTTCAAATCATACACTCGAAGAAGGGTTATATTTCGGCTCTAAAAACGCTTTTCAATTTCGGAATAATTTTAGACCAGATGTGCTGTGTCGCATTTGCGCCTAGGGTTTTCATCCTACAAGCTATATACCTTTCAAGCAAGGAGAATCGTAAATTTATTGTATTAAGAGGATTTCATACAGATCTCACATAAAGATTCACTGGGTTTGCTTCCTGTTATGTACAGTAGGTGGGCTAACTCATGAAATGTCAACCGAGATTTCGAAATTCGTTCTCGTTTGAAAAGATTAATTAAGTATGCTTGTAAAACTAATCACCGTCCAGCATAATTCTATAATAATTCGGTTACCACAGGGTGGCTTCTCTCGAACGAACTTATTTCCGACTGTAAGCAAGAACTATACTCTGCAAAAAATGACTACTTAAGTAACATGCAATTTTCTCATTGATTTTCGATGCCCTCCAGATTTTTTTTATATTTCATGAAAAAAATGCATAAAATATTCATTCTTTTATTTATTCGGTAGAAAATAACGTCTTCTTTCAATTCCATACTCGAAGGAGGAGTATAATTCGGTTTCTTATTGTGAGATTTTTTAATACCGTGAACTGGCCGTTCTTAAAACGTCATGTGTCTGCATTTACCAATGCGTCTTGTAAAGTTAACAATGTTGCTCAAATCCACTGTTTAATTTTATGAATCGCATATGGTCTCTTCTTAATACCGTGGGAAATGTATGGTTTTCTGTACGCGGAAAATATACGGCTTGTAGTTTGGAAACCCTGGGTACAATGAGTAAAAAAATTGCATGCTACTTAAGTAGTTATTTTTTGCAGAGTATAGTTTTTGCATGCAGTCGGAAGTAAATTCATTTTGAAATCCGGCACCCTGTGGTAACTTGATCATCATAAAATTATGCTGCATGATAATTAGTTTTAAAACCCAACTTAATTAATCTTTTCGAAACGAGGACGCAATTCGGAATTTCGGTTGACATTTCATGAGTTAGCCCGCCTACTGTATGTCATTAGTAGCATTGCTAAACGGACAGATGTGATGCTATTTGAAGGGACATTTTACATTTTTAAAAATTCTCATAATTACTAACGTTTTTAAAACTACGAAGGCTAAAGACTATGTAATTTGCCGCCAGGTGGATGCGAAAGGGAATATTTTTGTGCGTGTTCCTCAAAATAACTCTGAACAAGCAAAAACATCGAAAGTCATTTGAAAAAAATCATACTACTGAAGTAGCTACTTTTTTACCGAACGTGTTGGTTACAGTTGTACGGGAAGAAGTGTATTTCAAATTCAGCAGTCTGAGCATTGAAAACAATTTTGAATTAACGATCCCCTTTGTTCGTGCAGAACGATTTGTAGCATACTTTGCCACCAAATATATACAAGATAGGATATTTCCATGTATGTTTACTGTAAAATGCATTTGAATATATAAAGGCATCGAATGGATATGGCAGCTAGGTCATTTTCAGGACCGAATGGCTCCTTCTGCATGTGACCCTTGTGGCTCTAAGCTGCCTTCTCGAAATTCTAGTGCATTCCGTGAGGGCGAGATCGTATGTGGCACGCGTGGACGGGCTGTTTATCATTTTTGGCCCTAGTCCGTCTCCGGTCTTACCGGCACTGCTTTCTCATTGGAACCAGATGAGTGAGGCAGGAGAGGGTGCGGTAGATGCTGCGCAAGTCCGCGCCCACTATAAACTGACTCACGTCCTGAGCCCACCACCACGCGGTGGACATGAGTATTTAAGACGGTAGAAGTAACCATGAAATCGAAACGCCTTCCCCTTGGTACATGTGCGTGTAGCGTGCTCCCAAAATGGTAGTGGGTAGTGATTTTGTAAACACAGGTCTCCTCGAAGTTTTGTCTCAAAGTTTGTTCACCAGGCCTTCCGGATACTGTCTTCAAAAACATTTTCGCACTGGAAAGTGTTTTGACCAGAATTCGCTGGGACGAGTGTGTAAGGTCTCTTTTAGATTTCTAGAAGGCAATCTAGCTGGATGTAAGTTCAACTTCCTGGCGCACTCAGCAGACATTTGTCTGAACAGACTTCAATTGAGTGGCTCTAGCACAAACTGACATGATGGCGAAGGCTTGGCTGATAGTTTCTGGCATATTAGCCGTCTTTAGCTAGCCACACATCTTAGCTCTGGTGCAGTGATCTAGAAACTGCTCTGGCATATTGATTTATTATCGCAATGTGCCTAGATTCCAGCATAGGCTTTCAAGGTAAGCTCAGCCACCCTGCCCTGTCCCCTGATCCACTGATCATACAACGTGCGCCGTGTTTCGCTTGTGCATCACGTTTCATCTCTTTTTTTGCCTCCCCAGCCGAAGCTGAGAACAAGGCCGCCTTCACCAAACACATGACGCGAGCTTTGCAACGATTTCGCCGTGTGATTATCCTCAACCTGGTGGATTCCGGTCTGGAGACCCAGGAGCACAAATTGGTTCAGGCCTACATTCGGCTGCTGCTTCTCTTCAATAACCCCAGCCTCACATATGTGGGCTTCGATTTCCACGAATACTGGTAAGAGGACGAGAGAGAGCCGGTTGATGCCTTGCCTTAGACGTCCCTGCATACCTGAGACGGAATGCTCCCATTGGCCATTCCCAGCCTGTATTGTTTAGCAGATGGCATGCGTCTATTTGAATCAGAGACGCTGTAAACTCTCAGCGCAGTGGTTTATACTGGACGTAGCCTCTCCTCGCGTGCAACTTCACGCCACAAGCAATGACAGGGGCCTCATGGGTGCTAAAAAAGGACCATTTGTTTGCTTAAACGGACGATCCGTGGACTTATGCAACTCAAGTTAGATCTGCCTGTGGCGAATATTCCATTCCCCAGCCATCGATCTGGTCTCCTTTCCCTGAGGAAGACATAGGGTTCACCGCTGGTTCGCTTGCTCAAAATTCTCCACTACGGCCGTATACAAGACCGTCTCCATTTCGCTGTTTTTGGTGCGCGCCTTCATACTAATTTATTTGGGTATCCGGTAAGATGTGTTTGTGGAGCCCCATCTGATGAACACAGTATTCTTAGGGTTAGGCTTAGGGGTTTGAGGTTAGGGCGACTATTGTACTAACCACTCAACGTACAACCCCGCATTCCCAACAGCTTTTCTTTTGCATATAACTACTTGATCTCGTCGCCTGTGCGCTCTCCGGCCCCGCCTGCAAAAACTCCTATTACCACCGGTCCTGTATTACAGGTGGCTGGGGTCTGTTTACCTCAGGCGGGGCCGAATAACCATATCTGACCGAATACCCTTCATATGATTCGGTGGGGTATGCAGTGTTACCTAAATGTAGTTCTGGTAGTGCCATGGAAACCAATAGAGCTAAGCAGTTATTTCACAAACGTAAGATACAGAGGCCAGTCACTGCCTGCCTCGTTTATTTTCCATTTCAATGTCCTACCTTACACAATAGAAAGGGTTTGCAGATAGGGTTTTTGGCAACGGTAGGGCGAAGGACCCCCAACTAACTGTCGGTAGACTGTGGATCGCGTGTTGATGCGTGTACATGCGAAATCTGGTTAATTGCTGATGGCCGGCAGTTGAAGCCGGGAGCGGGGAAACGAAAAACGGAGATTAACTGAGAATGACCTGAGGAATCACATAAATGGCTCCCTGGGGGATAGGCTCGTTTGTTCGATGGTCTGGCACTATTTCAAGATGGAACGCCGTAGAATATCGGGCTGGACACCGTATCTGCATACATCCGTCGCCGTACTCGAAAGTGTCGTTTTTTCCACCGACCGTCTTCTGTGTTTTCCTGCATTTCGTCAACCTACTGTCCGGCGTGCTGCGCCATCCGTAATCCCCCCCCCCAATTAGCACCATTCCCGTATGACACGATCCACGGCTAGTTGGGGTCCTTCACCCCACCGTTGCCGAGTACCAAAGTGTACAAATCTCATCGGCCTCGTAATCATCTCATGGTGTATATTTATTTCTTAGAAGAAACTGGCTCACAATTCTCCACTACAGCGGCAGATGTGGCTGCCTCCATTTTCCTTTTTACGGTGCGCGCCGCCAGCATTTTGACTGAATATCGATGTGGCGAAACCTATGAGCCTCATAATTATCTGGTGGTGTAGGTTGGTTTCTTAAAAAATTTTGCTTGCTCAGCCAGTCTACTGTGCCAAAATCAGTAGCTCACCATGTGTTCCAGTAGGTGGCTCAGTAATTTAAATCCACTGCTTTATAGGGTGGTCACATTATTACTCTGTCGCGTGGTCCTAAGATATTTTAGTCACGACAGGATGCCGGCTTTCGAATGGGCTACTTCTCGGCCGTCCGCATAAACTAAATTCCGCAAAAAGTGACTACTCAAGTAGTATGAATTTTCTCCGTTGAGTTTCAATGTCCACATAAATTCAAACATATTTTATGGTAAACATGCCCAAAAGTATTCTCTCTTGAACTCATTTGTCAGCAACTTATGTCTTCTTTAAATTTTATATTTCGGGAAAGGGTATCTTCCGGCTTTAAAAAGTTTCCAATTATGAGATTTCTCAAGACCCTGAGATGTCCAATTGCACAGTATCCCATCAGCACATTTATCAATGCTACTGATAAAGTTGACGACGTGGCCCACATCCATCACAAAATATAATGAGCGCTGTATGTCCTCTTTATAATAGCCTATATGAATTTATGATTTTCCTTGCTCTAAAAATATCCAGCTTGTAGTTCGAAAACCGCGAATGCAAGTCTAACGGCAGGTCGGACTCAAAAGTATTTAGGCATCAAGAAAGTCTTTTAAAACCGAAGGATACTTTTTCTTCAGGCAGAAAAGTTAAATAGCATGTAATTTGCTACCTAGTGAGTAAAAGAAAGAATATTTTTGTCCATGCCTACCATAAAATATATTCGAAGTTATATGGGCATCGACAGTCCATAGAAAAAAAATCAGTCTACTTCGGTCGCTATTGCAGAATGTAGTTTACGCAGGCGACGGATAAGTAGCCTATTCCACAGCCGGAATTCTGACGTGACTGGAATATCTTAAGATTATGCAACACTATGATTAATGTGATGACCCTACTTAATTAATCGTTTTGAATTGTAAGCACACTTCAGACTTTCTGCCAGCATTTCATGAGACAGCTCATCTATCGCAGCTGAGGTCGTAAGATCCTTGGTTGCATATAAGCCTTGATTATTCAATTGTGGGTTTAAACCCACTGAATCCACTGACTTTTCCAATTACGACGCCGGCTAGTTTGTTCAAATCCGCCAAGGCAACCCTTAATGCAGGCTGTATTCTCCATCCGTTGGTTCCGCAGTAGGTTGCCTACTGATATACGTACCTCCTCTCCACTGAACTCTGGCGCGAGGTCACTTGTGATACGGGAATACATGTTCTTAAATGCCTAGAAAGGAGAAATTCGTATTTGTACTGCATGCTCGTTCTATTAAACAAAGAGGCACTTTGTTGAACGGGGGGGCGGATTTGCACATATTCGTGGCATATACCGCAGTACTCCGGCTGGATCGCGAGGAATTGTTGGGAGTGCCTACACTCCCGAAAACCAGAGCCAGCCAATCAGTGGAGGCCACGTGCATTTTCTCTTGTTCGCGTTTTTAGCATGATGGTGGCGCCTCGCCATTGGCTGCCCCCCTCGAGCCTGATTGGTCCGTGTGTGCGAGAAATCAATCAGCTCGTCTATAATTTCCTTTCCGAAGTGCATTTGGCTGAATGCAGGCGAACTCCAGTAGGATATTACAAATACGTGTTATTTTTCCATCTAGATAGACCTGCAGTCTCCTAATCCATTTTTTGGCGGCTGGTCGTGTTCTCCCTGCCTGCCGCGTTGGTATTTGGCACAAGAGTCGAGTGCGCATTACGCCCCGCGCGATATTCGAGTACGAAGCCGGGTCGTGACAGGAATTCACCGCAGGGGGGGGGAGTGGGGCAGCTTTTCCCGACGTCTGCTTTGGGCTGCTGTTTCCTCCAATCGCATAATTTTCGTTGCTATTCTGTTATGGACGTGAGAAGCTCCGCCCACCCCCGCTATTCATCTGCTGTTTGCGCGTGTGGACTTCTGGCGTTAGGCAGACCAGTGCGGTGTAGGGCGCTGCCTCCTCCCTCGTGGCCATTATTCCACTGTGTTGACCTATCTTCCGAGACCGGGTTGCCATAACATACACCACTGTCCTGAATCTGCACTTGAGTGCGTGTTCTCCGTCCAACAGTCCATCAACGCGTCGACTCTTAATTCGCGGCACCGTGGTCAGAATTCTGGCGAGTGCCGACAATCGCGTGAGTCGCCAGTCAGGTGAGTCATACTTCACAAACGTTAACGACTCGGATGCGGGCGATCCTGTGATCGTCGCGCCAACTTCGAAGGCCTGCATTGAATGCGCGGACTGTTAATTTTAGTAGGTGCGTGTGTGGTTGCGTGGTCACTACGACACTTCTACACCTGGGACAAATCACAGACGCAGACAGCTGTTTCAGGGCCTTTACCGAACAAGTCGTCCAAACTATGATAGCAATCTACCCCCCAGACCCTGTCGTCTCTCCACTGCCATATATATATATATAAGCAGCCCACTAAGAGTACAACATACCAGACGCAGACAGCTGTTTCAGGGCCTTTACCGACCATCTGAATGAAGTCAAACAAGCCCGAAACAGTGCTGTTGTCCCCCTTTATTTCACATAAGATATTATTCTACCGTAACTGCATTCGTTGGAAGTTAGCCGCTGTGACGCTGCCGCGGACGCTTAAACAAAATTTATGCAAATGAGTTCGGTAGGGCTTTGCCATCCCTGCATGTCTCCTTCAGCCTTCACCAATTCAAAGCAACCAACCAGTGGTGTTCCCTGACCTGCCCTGATCAGCCATCAGCACACGGGTGCTCCGTTCTGCCCTGCCAGATCGCTCAACTTCACTCCTTTGCTAACAGCACATCGCCCCCGGGGCCAAGTGGTAGCGAGTTTGACTTTAAGAGTAGCCGCAACCAGACCCAGAACCTAGGTATTTCAAACCTGCGGCCGACCTCTGACTGTCTACTACTCGCAAACAGCTCTGACGCCTGATCTCTGATTGGTCTTCATGTCTTGGCGCTTCATCTTTGCCTGTCCTTCATGCTGGGTTTTTTTGTCTCCCTTCTAGTCGGGGTCTGCATTTCGAGCATGTCTCGGTTCTCCTCAACGGTCTCAAGGAAATTATTCGCAATATGAAATTTTGTTGGTGAGTAAAATTCCGATTCTGTAGTGCTCTCTTTCCCTCAACTGGTTTGTTAGGTGTGTGCCTTGGGGGCATAGCAGAGTGTGATGAACCACCCTCAAATGGCCCAGTCGATTCAATCTGGGTTTATTTTTTCTCCAAAGTTTTAAATGCCAACCTTTTTGCTCACCAGTGCAGTAGACATCATCTTCGCAAGACAGTCTGCTAAGCATATCTGTCCTGGGAAGGGTATGGTTTATGGCCGGGGTTACTTACTCCGGAGAGCGGTTTTGCTAAAAAAAATAACTGGCGATGTTTATTTGTACATGCCAGAGAGAGAAATAAAAAGACCTCGCGGTGGCGGTTTCGTGATCGCGGTCAAGGCGCCTTAAGGTAGTCGTCGGAGTGGAAATACGACAATGCAATACCCTTTTGATAATGCCTGCAAAGGGGGGCATTAAATTCATTTACTATTATTACTAAATGGTAAAAATAGTGTCTCCTTCTAATTGGCTACGGTGTGGAGGACCAAAATTTGGGATACCATAAAGTTCCTTGATTTCCTGATCGTTTGCTCGGCACAAATGCTCTGCTAGTATGTGCTGTTAGTGTGGTATCACCTTACCCTAAACTAAACCATACCCTTGTCCCGTTCTGACCAATTTCAGCCATCACTAGGCTAGCTTCGTTGTCGGGCGTGAGCCCGAATTTTATTACTAATGGTCCTTCATCTCGGACTAGAATCCCGGGGGTGTTCGTTTGTTTTGATCTAGCAAAAGTGGCCGATGTTTTGTTCAAATTTTTTTCCTCCTATTAGCGGTCTAAAATGGCCGGGCATTAACTGAATTACTTCGCCCGTCTCCCGCCTGCGGTTTTGCCTGGTTCTCGGTTTGTCTCTGAGGCTTGAATGAAGATCCCCATTTGTGCTGTCACGCATCTCCATCCAGGCGTCAAAACTGACTTCGCCTCAATCCACCAATCGCCGTTTTCTCTTTTTGTTGTTTTCAGCGTGATAATTACTCGGCTATCTTGTCTCTGACTACCACCCTCCCGGTTCGGTATTCATCTGCGCGCGGGTTACTAATACTGCACCGACTGCGGGCGGTGGTGCTGATGGATGTGTTTGTTGTTTCACGCCATTCCAGGGAACCGTGAGTGAAACAACTCGCTAGTCACGCGATTTTCGCCTCGCTCTCCTCGATCCTGAGGAAGAGACCTGTTTATTAAAAAATTTAACCCCTAGTGGATGGCGGTTTTCAGGCCACGCTAGTCAGAGCGTCCAACCTGATCACTCGACTGAGAGGTTTGGGACAGGCTGGTTGGGAGCAAGAGTGAGGTCGGAGGCAGCGCTTAAGTTATTCGCCGCCGGTAATCAAACGCGCCATAAAATTAACACAACGTGCTGACATTCAAAGATTGAAAGGGCGCCAGCTGAGGGCACTTCCTGCGAACTCACTTTTTGCCAGATCGACGCCTTATCCTTGTGGTATGAGGGATCAGATTGTGTCTGGCAATCCCAGGCGGATTCTTTGTATTTGTCAGTCTCTCTGTCAGCGCACAAGCCGACCTTCGGGGACCCCTTGACCTTGTCTTTTCATCGGCAATGATGTAAACGCAGATTAGCGTTCAGAGCATCTGATACTTCTCACTGCGCATTCCTGCCATGATCGTTATACCTTACTCGCAAATGTTTTAAGTAGCATCGACAACTCCTTCTGCTAACCTGTCAACCTTTTTTGTCCTCTCCAAGGCTCACGCATGACGGTCTACTTTCGAAGCAGGACGACGTATTTCGAGTGAACTGTGTCGACTGCCTGGATCGAACTAACCTCGTGCAGAGCGTCTTCGGCAGTCTCGTAATTGAAACGCAGGTACTGTTTACCCATAGATGGCTGTCTTGTTATTCTTCAACACTTTCCTTGTGCAATTCATGACTGATTTTGGTGCCTTGAATGTCCGTTATATAGTGTCCTATTTTTTCTTCACTAACCCATTGATTGCCTTTCTTAAAAACAACGTCACATTTTAAATCTTCTACTGGCACCGTAAAGTTGTCCCGCAGGACTGCATTTTTTCGGAAAACAATCTTCACGCAAAAACTGCAGTCTGAGCGTGCGTAACGCCGGATGTTTGATTTTCGCTGCAAAATTACATCATATGCACTGTCCTCGAAAGTGCCGGCGTAAAAAGCAGCGCAAGCATGACATGCCCACGCACCGGATACCGAATGATGCAATCGGAAATTAGAAGCAATATTTCCCCGGAAGGAATTTAAAGCAGGCATGAGCAGCAGAATTTATTGGTACCAGTACCATATTCTGCAGCCCTACTAAGGCTATCCAAGTTCCACGGGCGAAGGCTGCCCTGCCATTGCACGCCACGTCAAATTGTGTTTACGAATTTACATGCACTTGTGGATACATTGGGCGAACGCAAAAGCAACTGGCAATGGGAAGTTCACTTGGTCCAACTCTTGCCGACATGTTTATTGGTCACTTAGAAGAAAAGTTGTCAGCAAAACTGAATATGAAAACACTGTACAAAAGATATGTAGACGACATTCTTGCTATTGTTGATAACGACGAGGAAGCCGAAGACCTGCTTGTTGCCATGAACAGTCTCAATCCTAGGATTAAATTCACAATGGAAAACAAGTAGTGCGACAAGCTTTTTTTCTGGATGTTCTCATGACTAGACAGGAAGATGGTTCAATAAGGCGATCTCTTTTCCACAAGGATATATGGAAAGGCCAATACCTGCACTTCTTGAGCTTTGTGCCGATGCAACGAAAGTGAAATTCGGTTCACGCTCTATTCCAAAGAGCAAGAAACATTTGCTCTATTAAAACGCTGGATGATGAAATTTCTTGCCTCAAAACAGCCCTGTTTAAACGGGGATATCCAACACGATTCATCGAAAAGTACAGCAACACTTCACGGCCAAAATTGACGGAGCAATCAGTTCCGAAAAAGCCCGTTGAAATATCCTTACTCTTTAAGGGTGAAAACATCTCAAATACCATCAAGCGGCGATTGAGATGCACTATTGAAAGAACTTATAACGCAGCTGAACTCATCTTCTACAGTTCTACTAAGGCTATCGAAGTTCCACGGGCGAAGGATGCCTTGCCATTGCAGGTCACGTCAAATTGTGTTTACGAATTCACATGCACTTGGGGATGCAATTACATTGGGCGAACGCAAGGGCGACTGGCAGTCAGGTCAGTTGAGCACCTGCCTAAATGGCTTCTAGAGCAGGAGAATAAGATTCCACGGTCTTCTATTACAAAACATCTCCTTGATAGTGGCCATTCCGTTGACCCCAAAACGTCTTTTCGAGTATTAGTTCGAGCACAAACAACTCGGTTACTGCGCTACCTGGAGGTAGCCTACATACGGCGAGAGAAACCCGACCTATGTAGACAGTTAGACCACGTGATCAACCTCAGCCTGCCCTGGTAGATCTGAGCCCTTTTGATTTTCGAAATCCCTCGGCGTGTTTAGTTCCCCATTTTCTTTCCTATGTTGTGTTTTGAAGTTACCATTTTATTGATTAGTCTACGTGCAGTATACGATGACCTTGCTGTTTTATATTGATTTTCTCTGTGGAAGTTCAAACCTTTGTATCTTTCTCACTTGTTATCTGTGTTATACAACGACAGGCTGCAGTTGATAGGCCGTCGCGAAATTTACTGGTTTCAATAAATTCTGCTGTCTATGCCTGCTTTAAATATCGGAAAGTAGGCAAGGCAGACTTATTTGGTCCCCTAAACAGGACACGAGAACAGGAACCGCCCGCAATACAGGTGGCTTTTAGCTCACTTCCAGTGAAATAATGGTAACGGTTAAGTTAGAGATTAGGTTTAGGGTTAGATTTAAAGTTAGCGGTGAGGTTAGTCAGGATAAAGAATGTAGAGACTAGTTTTAACTGCTGATTGGAGGTTTAGAGTGGGGCTAGAATTAAGATTAAGGCAGCTGTTAAGTTTTATATCAGGGTTATTATTGGGAAATATTTTGCCCTCTCCGGAATTATGCGCAGGTTCTCCTTTATTACCTGGACGGGGCGTTCCTATCCCCATGCTCTGTTTAGGTAGCCATATTAATCAATCCTACCGGAAATTGTAAGGAAAAGGCGAGGGCACGGCGTGACATGCTTCATTAGTCCAAACTCTGATTTTCCGGTCCATCGTCAAAGATGTGCGGATGATGGCCGCATCCCCTGCGTCGACTGCCCCGCCAAATACGCAAGCGGAGTCACAAAGTTGCCGTCGACTGCAGAGCGCAATCGCACCTGCGACTTTGCTACTACGGGAATGATGGCACGAGCGGGGGTATGAAGTTGCCTCAATGGATGATCGTTGTGGACTCCGGTCGCCAATTGGCCAGCAGTTTTTCTAGAACTTCTTCCGACAAACTCCAAACTTCTTCCTTTGTTGTTACACACGGATACCGGTTGACCAATCAAAGCCTCCTTGAATCATTGGAGTACACTGTGGCCGGGTCGCTGTCCATGCGCCTAATGAGTCGTCTCAGAGAACGAATCTAGCCGTTCAGCGTCGGGAAGACTCGCTCAGTGGATAGACCGAGTTTTAGACTGATTCTCGCCTCCTCATTTACTCGTCTTCAGCATTCATGTACTGCGTATCTTTTCATCGAGTCCTTAATGGATGCGTATGGGTTATCGATCGCCTCGCATTGCAACGGCGTTCCATTTAATGCTGCTCTTCCGGTCATTAATTCTGCCATTTTCTCGCCAACCGTTTGAGAGGCAAGTGCTGCTCTCATTACAGCGTTGTATTTGACCAGGCGCCGTACTAACTGAACAGTTTCAGAGCGCCAACTTTTAGGCCGAGAACAAGAATCCTGTCACCGGCACGCCCGTGCGCAAGTAATTCGCGCGAAGGCGCGATTTCTGGGGGAGAAGACAGGATGGTTATCAGGATCCGAGTCGTCGAGGCGTGTAAAATTAAAAAAGGGTAAAAAAATGCTGTAACAAGAGAGCGAGTTTTACATTTTCAGCGTTGTGCGTCCTTGGCGAGGTCGATGTCGTCTGCTCTGCACTTATAGGACAGATTTTTCTTGTAGAAATCCTCATTTGCGTGTGAATGAGACGGGCTGAGGAGAAAAGGAGAGAAAAAATAGAAATTATCAGCTTTACGCGGAAAAACTAAAACAAAGCCCCTCGCCCCCGCCCCTTCGCTGAAATCCATGCCTAACTGTGCTATCTCATGAAATGTTAACCAAGATTCCGATATCTATTTTCGATTTAAAAAGATTGCTTACGTAGGGTTGTTTATCGTGCAGCATAACCCTAGGACATTTTTAGTCAGCGCAGGATTCCGGCTTTTGAATGAGCTTTCCGACCACCCGAAGAAACTATACTTCGTAAAAGATAACTACTTAAACGGCGTTAATTCTCCCCATTGATTTTCAATGCCCTGTAACTTCAATTATATTTTATAGAAAATGTGCACAAAATACGCTCATTCGGTAAAAAATCATGTCTTTATAAATTTTATGGTCAAAGAAATAGTATCTTACGGTTTCAAAGAAGTTTCTTGTTTTCCAAGACCGCGAAATGTATATTCATACAGTATTGCATCAGAACCTTTGTTTATGCTACTTATAAAGCACACAACCTGGCCCAAAATTTATTGTGCAATTTTATGAGCTCTTCC
Source organism: Spirometra erinaceieuropaei (assembly GCA_902702965.1). Classification (NCBI taxonomy): domain Eukaryota; kingdom Metazoa; phylum Platyhelminthes; class Cestoda; order Diphyllobothriidea; family Diphyllobothriidae; genus Spirometra; species Spirometra erinaceieuropaei. The sequence goes on from CACRXP010000026.1 coordinate 1,135,958, forward strand.
CTAAAACGTGCAGAAATATGTGATATTCTCTTGATGAAATGCATACAACATGTAGTTGTATAGAAAAGGTCGTAATAGAAGGGGTCGTATGCCCTGGAACAATCAAATCTCCCCTCAAAAGCGGGCTACCGTTTTCGAACGGGATAGGTACGCTTCCTGGAATTCCCTGTTTCCACGTCCCCTCTTGGGCTTTTTTTTATCCCGCTCCCTGCTCCCCCACCGAAACGAATGCTCTAGCATCTTATTCATCTTTTCAGTTACGAAAGTTGGGCCTGCTGTCAATTGACGAGGATCTGCCAATCATGTTTCATCGAATGCTGCAGGGCCTCTGGGCCAACAATGGCGATGCGCTGAGTCGGCAGTACACGGGAACAGTAGCCATGAAGGTGAGTCACTTTGACCCCTTATTTATAAGGCCTTTTCAGAGTTAGATCGCAGGTGGTAGCCAGGAGTGGGGAAGTGGACGGCGATCTTAACCCTAACCTCAACTTTAAACGTTAACCGTTAACCCTAACGGCAACCCTAACCGAAATCGTAAGCGTAACCGTAGTTCCTAGACATAGCCGTAACTGAGAAAACCTAACCTTAATGCTGAAACCTATTCGTACGCTCAAACTCTAACCGTAAACTGAAAACCTAAACCTAAATGCATAACTCTAACCCGAAATTCGGAAACCATTAACCGGTACCCTAATCCTAACCTCAAACGTAAAACGGAAGCCAAACGGGTCAGATGTGATTATGGAGCCCCACAAAATAGCCCCAGTAAACAACCCCCCCTAGCCACTTTTAATACGAGGCCTGGCTACCAACTGCGATCTAGCCCTTTTCAGCTTCAAGTTAGTAAGCTCCTCCAGCAACCTCCGCGCGAAATTTGAAATATCTGTTTGAAGTGGCTTTCTGATCTCATCACATTTTACCAGTTGCTGCAACCCGTTCGCTCTTTTATTGTGCACTTTGGAAGGATATTTTTGCTTTCGGAGTCAGCATGTTCTGCTTCGTGCAAATCCCACAGTAATGAGTTTAGATCACAGTCGAGTGGGCGACGAACCCATTGGTCAGTAGCAATGCGTCTAACTGAATACTCAATGAGCAGAGGATGGGGGTTAAGGGATGGGATATAGCCGACTGGCGACGGCTAGTAGGCTGGAACCAGCATTCCTGTCGGCGCATCCTCTACATCGCTATACAAACACCAGAGGTGACTTGAATTTGATACCCCTCGGCATTGAGGATGGAGGCTGTCATCATCCGCAACCAGCTCAGTAAAACACCACTTCTAGACTAAATGTAGTCGTTCCCAAATTTTGGACTTCCACTTCGATGCGCCTACCACTGTATCAACCCTTCACTTCTACCGCGGCTTCCAACCTGATCCCTCGCCCCAGCTGATTCAGGTGTGGTGTGATGATGCCTCCGCGGTGGCCCCTCATTCTGCCCCAATGCACTCCGGTTTATTCTCCTGAAGACTTCTCAGCCTGGCGGTCTGTGTCACCTGTCAGAGACGT
>CACRXP010000026.1:1145888-1166736 GCA_902702965.1 Spirometra erinaceieuropaei
AATGGACGAAAGTCCTTTTTCAGTAACAGGGTGGTTGCAGCCTGGAATGCCCTACCTACCGATGTTGTAACCTCCTCCTGTGTGAACTCCTTCAAGTGTAGACTTGACCTGCATCAAGCTTCCCAATTACCACCCCCACATCCACTCAAATAACCCGGTATTCTCTTAGATGTGTTTATACTACTTGTAATTAGTAAGTAACCATTAATGATTACTCTTTTCGGCTAGCTGGCAGCTGTCCGCGAGTATGTACAAAATCCCTTTTTCACCTTCCCATTTATCAATGTTTTTCTCCGACGACTTGTAACCAAGAGGGAATTCAAAGGCGCTTGCCTATATTTCCCTTAATAAACTGATACTGATGATACTGTATGCTACCATATATTAAGCCGCATATCAACTACTGTGCTCGCTCTTCAGCTGTGGAAGCTAATGTCAAGGTTGGTAAACATAGGATTGGTCTAAAGCGATCATTACCCAACTTTCATAAGCTATGCTGTTCTAAAGTAAGCCGCAAACGGACTAATGTCGTCGCTCGTGACCTAAGCAAGCATATTTGAAGGATGGCAAACCAATGGTCGGTCTACAGCGATCGTTCCTCAACTCTCCTAAGGTATGCAAGGGGAGATTTAGCCACCTACTCAAATAGGTATAGCAGGTATTATTTCTAGGCAACGGATATTTGGGTGCCCTCTCCCGATTGTTACCTCTGAGGAAATTCAAAACTTGTTATTTAAAAACCGGAGTACCTATCGGGTACTCACATCCTCGCCTGTATGGACTCCATCCATTTTAACTTAGAACGCCTCGGAGTCTAGTGCTCAGGTTAGCAAACGTAAGAGATCCGGGTAGATAGTCTGATGAAAGGGAAGTGCTCATCGGATCGAGGGACTTGTTTGACTGATGTTTTGAAGAGCTGGGGCGGCTCTCCATTATCAAAACGTCTAGTGCAAAAATTGATCATAATTTTGAACAGACAGCCGAATTAGTTGGCCTTGGGCTGGTCGATTTTCTTCTTCTTTCGCTGCCTTGGCCTACTGGCCGTCGCCTGTGAGTGTTGGTGGCCTCCTGTATTGTGTGTCGTCACCGCAATTTGGGTCAGTTGCGTTTGCGTCCCCCTTGTGGGTGAATTAGTCGACAGGCCGTGTTTGCTCGGTAGTCTTAGGCTCCGTATGACTGTCCTGTCTTCGTCACGCCGTACGCAATGACGTAGGACTTTATAGGCCGAAGGAAGGTCTAGATGCCTGTTGATGGAGTTGGCATCTGAGTACCAAGCCTAGAGTATGAGACGCTCTGTCCTTGAGGTGCCCCTGCCTAATACGGCTGCTCCTTGAAAATCAAAACTGTGACCAGTTTGCCCGATGTGAGCCGCAAGCTGTGAGTTTGGGTCTAGTCTCCGAGTTGCCAGTTTGCGCTCATGTGGGCGGGTCTGCAATTTCCGTCCGGTTTCCCCAACGTAGTTGCAGTCTCCATCGTTACAACGTATTTGATAGACAACTGCTGGGGTTTCAGTGGGTGGCAGTATGTTTTTGGGTTGCATCAAACGGAGTCTATTGCGTCTATCTGATCCTTTCACCGCGATCACAGATGCCCTATTTTTCTTTTTTTTTCTGTTATTTGAGACAGTCTGCCTGATTTGTTCAAGCTAGTCAATGTGAGTTTTGCTAAACGTGCACACCTTCTGCCTGATATTCCCAAGGGTGATTTCACGCGCACAGGACTACGCACAATGAACGGTCTCGTGCGGGATGGAGTCTCTTCCGTCAACCGGTGAGTTACGTTTTTTTCCAATAAAGCATCTTCGAAAGCTGGTGATATGCCTGGTAATTAGCTGTCATTCGCATTCGGGTCCGTTCGGAGGCCCGTTTTGACCATCTAATAGTCTTTTTCCCTTTTGCAGACCACAGGTAGCCGTTTAGGGACTTTCTAAGACAAGCTATTAGCGTCAAAATCGTTGTGTTTTCCGTAGAGAGGTTAGCCGATGGCGACAGGCGGTCAGAAGCAGCTAGTTTTTTTGCAGAGTTTACCCACAGGGAAACCGACTGGGGAAACATGAGTGCCTGTCATTTTCGCATTGTTTACCGCATACGTTAAGTCCATAAATTCCAGGCCCTTAAACTCGGGATTATTAACTGGGTTCGAAGGTAAATATCCTACCATTTGGCTGCAGAATCCTCCGACTCCATCTTGAAATCAAGCTTAACGACATTTACCGTGTCATGATTGTCCCACTGTCTTTAAAGTATTCTTTTCTGAGCGCTGACCATGAAAGTCCCGATCAAACCTCGTTAGGATCTGTTTTTAAACCGAAAACTGTCGTTTTTAAAGCAGCGTGGTTGCTGCCTGTTGCTCACAAACTCAAATTTTCCAAATGGCTTGGGGAATGGTAATTTTTTAAATGAGGGTTCACTTTCTTCCAAAGCATCTGTTATATTCACGTCCGTTCGCTCATGTCAATCAACCTTGGACTCTCGTGCTGCAATGGCTCGACCTGGTACTCCGTAATAACACGAACGCTGCGTGTTCATGATGCGATATCTCCGCCACCACAAAGATTAGCGACTACTGGGGACCCGTTCAGTTAGGCGTCCTGCACGGTTATGGATGCTGAACTCTGCACATGGAAGTGTTTATCCACCACTGTCCGCAAACCATTCGTCGAATGAAGCACATTGACTTGATTTCAAATGAGACACTCTGTACTTGCTGTAACAACATCGCGAGCTTATTTCGCCCAATCTGGCTGTAGCTTGGACATTTCCTTCGTCGTCCTCCCAATGAGCTCAAATTGTTGCTGCTCTCAATTCGGCACTGTTAACTACTTGAAGGCGTCCAATTGGAGGTCATCTAAAAACCTGACCCGGCAAAGTTCGGCAAGACATGGGGGTGTTCGACCTCCGTTACTAGAGAGGTGACTTAGGTCTCCAGGTTGGCTACTGCGCTTGGATAGGTCGAATCTGCGACGTAATCAAAGCTGGGTGAATCAGAAATGGGCACATCCCGCCAAGTAAACATGAAATATCATCTAAACTAGATGTGAAGAAGAAGAGTCGAGCACCGGAACACTGTTGTCCTGGGCTTCTAGACTCGTACAGGAGTTCATCGTCAGAGGTAGCAGCAGCAACAGAACAAGCGATAGTTATAGGACATGTAAGCCAATCATCGACCGACGGCGCAAGACTGGAGGTGACTACGCAGGGCTCTGCAGCCGGCGCCAGATCGATAAATCGATTGACCGAACTCTCACCCGAGGCCCAGGCTTCAATCGATTCTCGGCCTGTTGTGTTTCCGTCGTGGGCGACTATTTTGGTGGCTGCGAAGTTAAACTCGTGACCCGTTTCGTAGGTGTGGGCGGCCACTTGCGTCGCCTCGTCACACAGCTAGCTTATGTTCGTGGATGCGCGATCCGAGCATTCGCGCAGTCTGTCCTGTGTAGTTACAAGGACAATTTTGACATGACGATGTAGGCCAGTGCGTGTCACCACCTGTGACTTCCAATCCAATCTCCGAACCGCCAGCTGGTTTTCGTTCACACTCGCCTCTAGTTGTCAGTCGTACGTGAGGGATGTCTCAGGGGCCGTCAGTTGTCTTCTCAGCCCACTTGGAGTTGGGGTTGCACACAGGACGGAAGCAACCATCAGGCGCCGAGTCATGAGGCCGGAAGACCCACTGTCAGAAAACGTCTGGAGTCGTCTATCGGATCTGATGTAGTTGCAGAAGACAAAATACGTCGGTGGAACTGGGAGATTATCCGGGACGGGGATGGCCGAGCACTCGCAACAGCGGTGAGTAGGAAAGACGCTAGCTCTCAGGTGGCGGCTCATTCGGCAGGACCCGGCCATATTTTTAAGTTTAAAGAGGCTAAAATCCCCGTAACAGGTTACAACCGCGTGAGCCGCGAGCTACTAGAGTTGTGGTTCTCAGGCCCGCAATCCATCAACGAGCGCAGTGACCTTCCGTTACCATATTCTGTGCCGAGGACTTCCCTGGGCAGGGGAGTCAGTCACGTGGGGAGGGCGCGGGCGAGCAATTATCCCATTGGCAGTGAGCCAAATGGCCGAGTAATTATCACGCCAACATTCAACACGGATGACGCAATTGCGACAATTAACGACTTGGACGCCGACGGGCGAGTCATCATCGCCTTAATTACGACCCCCAGCTGTGATCGCGAGAGCTGTTAATTACAGTATGCATGTGATCCGACGGCAGCTGTGTTCTATAAGTACTGCAGTCTTTGTGCCTCCACTACCCTTATCTGCGACCGTCTCTGATGATGGGTTTGGGGGAGAATCCGAAACACCAGACCAATGAACGTCTTTTTCCAGTGATCACATCTGCTTCTTCTTCCGAGTTGTTAACCGGTTCTCCCAGCCACCTTAAGATAACTGCAGGAAGTGCCTCAGCTCGGCCTGTTCGGCTGCTGGAGTGCTGCAGTGGGCGTCCATCCACCGGTAACGTTAGTGTCGCAGCATTTTGTCACCGTGGGAACGTAGAAGCTGTACCCGGTCTAAACCGTCGTCACCAACGGACGGTTGGCATGGTGACTGAAGGAAAGCGGCTTGTATGTCGAGAATAAGGAAGTCGTTTTGAGCTTTGAAGTCGTGGCCGCATACAGTGCGTGACCGATCTCATTAAATGTTGGCTGAAGTCCTGGAGTGTGTTTTCAGTTAGGAAGGATTACTTAGGAGTTGTTGTAACATTGACTATCGTGCGGCATGATCCTATAGTATTTCGGAATTGCCGGGAGGTCGGCTTTTGAATGCACTTCTTTTTTCCGCCTTGCAGAAATCACACTTGCTAAAAATTGGCTGCTTAAGTAGCATGCATTTTTCACATTTATTTTCGATGGTCTTATAAATTTAAATATATTTTATAGAATCAATCCAAAAAATATACATTTTTTTACTCTTTTGATATAAAATCAAATTTTCTTTACATTTTATGCCTGAAGAATATGTTTATTCGGGTTTTGAGAAAGTTTCTTATTATTGGATTTTTAAGACCATGCGAGGTCCATACATACGGCATTACACACGAACGTTTACCAGTTTTCCTCATGAAATGTACACCATAGTCCGCATCCACTGCAAAATTTTATGAACTCTATATAGTATCTTCTTAAAGGCATAGAAGAATATATGATTTCATCTACACGGAAAGCATACAGCTTGTAGACTGAAATCGCCAAACGCTAGTAAAACGGCTGATCAGGCACAAAATTTTTCCGGAATTGGGAAACTCTTTTGAAACCTAAATATACCCTTTCTTCGAGTATAAAATATAAAGACAACGTAACTCTTTACCAAAAGAGTAAAATAAAGCATATTTTTGTACGTGTTTTCAATAAAATATATTTAAATTTATATGACCACCGAAAATCAATTTTAAAAATGGATGCTACTTAAGTAGCCAATTTTTATCGAGCGTGGCTTCCCTGTCGGTTTTCGATCGGGAATATAAAATGGTAGGGGGCGCTCACCGATCGTTCTTACGGAGCTCACTCGGGCCGTTGTGCATTACTGGCTCCCTCCCGCCTGTATTTCGAGGACGAGGGAGTCGTTTTGAGCTTTGAAGTCGTGGCCGCATATGTCTAGCCTCGCTCACCTCCATCTCGGCTTAATCTGTCAAAATTCTGGCAAAAAAATCCACATTTTGGTTCTGAACTATGTAGGACCGGGAGATTCGATGGGCTTCGCCTCAGGCGACCTCCTCAAGCCTGGCATGATTCTCACTGTACTAGCATATCATAGCGCCCGATTGACCGTTATTTCTACCGTCGCCATCCAGTCAATCACAGGATTCGAAATAAGATTTAAAAGCTCGCTACTTACCAAACGGCGGTAATATTCAGAGCACTCTGAATTGCAATTTTGTTTGCCCTTTTTCCTCGGGCTTCTTTCGCCTGTACGACCAAATAAATTGGAATCTACACCTGGGAAATGTCGTTACAGGACTCTGTACAATCGAAATGACAGAGCTTTTTGGTTATTTATTAGTCTACCGAGTACTTCGGATTATTCGACTTGTATATCAACCATAAGAACTTTTGTCATAATAGATCACGAAGCCAGGTAACTCACGGGCAAAGCATACTTCTGTATGGCATTTAGCACTACAACTATCGATTTTTTGCCCAGTGGCGGTATTGTAGTGAGCTAAGATGGAGAGCATTTTCGGTCTCTTACGCTTTGATCTCGTAGACCTTCTAACACCCCAGCCAAAAAAAAACAGATCGACCGGCCGTTAGCATGATTTCTGCAGTAGGTGACTTAGAACATGAAGTGTCAAACGTAATTTTGAAATATGTATTAAATAAAAAAATATATTCAGGTTGGGTTACAGTATTGAATATTATGCGTCATGATCCCAAAGCATTTCAGTCACGTCATAATACCGGCTTTAGAATGCGACTTTCGGCAACCGACGCGTATAATGACCACTTTCCGTGAAAATCCAAGGTAGTATGAATTTTTCCGAGTGACGTTCGGAGTCACTGTAATTTCATATATACCTTACAGGGATTTCGTCATAAATATCCTTTTTTGCACTCATTTGGTATCGGATCACGTCTCCTTCAAATCTTGTACCTAAATAAATGATGTGTTTCGGTTTTAACAAAAGTTATTAATCATGAAACTTTTAAGATCGTGGGATGTCCATTTAAGTATTATCGCATCTGTCCGTTTATTGCTTCTCCTTCTGAAATATATAACGTACTCTATATCCATTATGCAATTCTGCGAGCAGTATATGTCTTTCTTAATGACAAGGAATAATAGGTGAATTTTTCGTGCATTGAAAGTATACAGCTCCAATTTGAAAAGCCGTAATGCCAGTACAATCAGAGGTCAGATTTAAAATTATTTGAGAAGATAAAAATTTGTCTAAACCGATACATGCCCTGCCTTGAAACCTAACCTTCGTTCAATGAAAAAATTATTGGCATATTTTTTCAAAAGTATATCTGAATCCCATGAATAGAGGCGAAAACTTAAATTCCACGTGTCTATATTTTTAGCATGGAAGAACGAGACTGGTCAAACACCGGAGCCATTTGTTTATTTGCCTGGGCATTTGAACTCGTGCGGGAGTCCATCTTCAAAGATAAGAGTAGCAAAAGAGCAGGCGACAGTTATAGGAGTGTTTGCCAGTCCCCGGTTGGTGACAAAGGCGCGGAGATGGCTGCATATGGCTCTGTATGCCGGCGCCAAATCGATTCATCCATTAACTGAGTCCTCATTCGAGGCCCAGGTTTCAACTTATCTTCACTTTGTCTTGATTCCATCGTGGGCGATTGCGTTGGTGGATGCGGAGCTAAACTCACGACCTTTTTTGGAGATGTTGGTGGCCACTTGCGATAATTCGTTGCCCCGTCGCACAGCCAGCGTATGTTTGTTCCTGCGCTACCTGAGCTGCATTCAGTCTGACCAGTGTAATTACAAGGACAGTTTATGCAGGGGATACGATACGCTGCGGAGTTAAGCGGTTTCCGATTTGTATGATCTTGCTGTGGATGGTAGCTATGGGACCGTGGGCAATCCCAGCACGTAGTTCCGCAGTAATGCGATGGGTCGCCCTTGACAGTCACCCAAAGAAAGGGTAGTTGCAGATCCTTTTCTTTCTCTTATGATTTATATATCCGGAAAATTTGAGTTTAAAAAAATCATGGAAACTTCGCAACATGTCCTCCCGGGGGATAACAGACGTATCCTTTGACTCCCATTGAATGAAGGCTGTCATTTCCAGCTCCCGTGGGACTAGTTCTTCCGCTAAACCAGATGTTGGGAAGCCCTTGGATACCTTTTCCAAACCAAAGCACGTTCTAGAATACCGGTTGGCATTTTACATGAAACGTCACCTACTGTACTTGGATTTTGTGGTTCCTAATGGAGGGAGGATTTAAGTGCATTAGGGCTACCTTTGATGAATTATTTGTTTTAAAATTGAGCAGCGCATTGTCTAAACCTTGTATCTCCCTACCAGACCTCCGACTAAGCTCGTGCTTACAACTTCAGACATTGCGATTCTGGCTTTTCTTTGTTCTAAACGGAACGTGAATTCGGGTTTTTTTCTCTTTAGTTATTATCACCGGTTTGGCGAAATTAGACGGCAGGCCGCGATCGACTTTATTCTCGGTCACACCACCAGTCCAGAGTTGAATTTCATCCAAAGTTGCTCCCTGCCCGAGGCGCTGTCTCCTACTGTAAGTGAGTTCGATCTGCACACTTTTCTGTCTACGTTTCATCTAGGTTACTATTTTTGTGAAATCTTGATTGTCAGGAGTCCAGGCTCTGCCACACATTTGGGCGGGGTTGCTTGCACTATTGCCGGCATAGCCAAACCCGCATGGGAAGCGCCACATCCGATAGATAGATTCTGATAGATTCAAGTGAGAATCCGAAACGTCAGGCGAATAAAGCTCTTGTTCCAGCGATCGCTTCTTCTTTTGATCAATAGTAGGAATCTCCAAATGCCCTACGGTGAAGGTGATCATCCTCATTTTCTAGGAATTTTTCTTACGATCTCTTTGGCTGCTGCTTTCACGCCTACCTGGGACACAACAGATTGCATTTCTCTACCTTAGCGCTGCAAGATGATCAACCAGGTTAAGATCCCTGATGCAGGAGCCACTGCCAAGTGTAACGCCAGTGTAGTTCTCCATCCTGTGTGCCGACAAATCACGGAAACAACCACCTCCACGCCGCTCCCGCTGTTCTGTCATAGCTGGCTTGATTCAACTGAAATGTTATCATGCAGCATGATTGACCACAGTGAATCACAGTGGAGGGAGTCGACTGCGTAGGCAGAATCCATGAGACAGGTAGACTGCTGATGGCAACAGCAGCGTTCGGCGATTTGACGCAGAGATAAGTTCCATTCAGAACATCCTCATGTTAGCCCAAAGTGACGCTCACTCGTAGCTGCCCGTTCGTTATTTTACAAGCCGGGGGGCGATTGGAGAGGAGAGAGCACTGTCATATCATTCGGTGTGGGGGGACTGTCGCAGTTAGCCAATTTCGAGTTGGCTGTAGCCAATTAAAATTGGACGCCGCACTTTGTCAGTTTCACTTCTACGCGTGTATCACCTCGACACACGACAAACTACGGTCATAGTGGAGGTGTGACGTCTTGATAATGTGGGAATTAAACCTGCCACTAGACCTTCTTGTCCGACGGCGATGCTGTCAGCACGCTTCGTTGGAGTCCAACATAACCTACTGGTATTTTGGTTGGCTAAAGTGCGCTTCAGCTCTCAGATGGCTTTCACAGAATCGGTCGCCCTTTATCGCGTATTCCGTGTGGTCTCATGGACACGAATGCCAACTGAATCGGTGCCGTCGAGATCCATTTTCTTCGAGAACACCTGCCATAACGTAGGGCCTCCTAACAGGTATTTTGAGGAGTTTGTAGGACCCAATCTAGTGTCACACTTTCCAGCCTCTGGTTGTCGGTCGGCGACCGAGATAGAGCGGCCTACGTAGAGGATTGTGAATCGATCCCACCTCAACATTAGTGTCCAGCCCCAGACAGTAACATTGTCAACAGCTACCGTCGGCATGTTCACTGTGCTGCAGGGACCAATCCCATGTCCCATTTTTTGGCGCCTGACTGTCTGTCAGCGGACGCAATAGCCGAGCTGACTCGCAGGAATACCAGAATTAATTTGTAAAGTTTTGTTTGGGTTTGAGCCATTTGTCTTCTACTAAAAGACCTCAAATGTAGCTGCCGTCTGCGTCGGTGCGACGAAGCATCTCGAGACAGCCAGATAGAAGCCTGTGGCAATGACCGGATAGTCGAATTGATCAGCATCGCATCTGCTCGCAAGTGTTCTTTTCGGCACAGCACGGTGTCCGAGCGGTGGCCGAGCCCTCACAAAGGCCTGGTCAGAACTGTTCTCGCTGCCAATACCGCCACCACGCGCGAAAGTCTATCACCGAACTCTGACCCAGTGGGGTCCGACAAGTGCGCAGTTGAGTGTAACCTGTGTTATGTTACCGCGGCATGTTGTATGAAGTAGGTTTAGCGGTTCAGTTCACCATATTTATGGGTAAAAGCCGTTGCCTTGGAAGACTCTCTTTGCTAGGGCTGTCTGTAGTATTTAATTCTAAATAAACATGTTACTGTGCGGTTTTCAGTAACATATGCATTTTGTTAAATATTGTCGTAATAGGGAAAACTCAAACCCAGGCACCATTAAAGATGTCTAGGAGGGTTTTTGGAATAATTTATATCAACAAATAAGAAAGGGATTATAACAAGAGGCGAGTCCCGTAGACGCAAAACATTTCCCCGTTTCTGTGTTCCAAGCGCACGCCACAGCAGATACAGTCCGTTCACTGAGACACCGTTGCCTGCCGTCTGAAGATTGCCAAGGAGTCTCTCCTTCCCTCTTCATTCTATCAACATCTATTGTTGTGGTGAAGGTAATAACATTTGTGAAGTGGAAAACAGTGCCACAAGGATGCACAAGCGCACTGCGCGGGGATACTGGTCCCCAGTGCTCATGCGAAACTTTGACCACATCATACAGAGCCATTACGGCGTCGCTGTGGCATAGTGAGGAGTGATCTGGGAGGCGCACACCATGAAGTGGAAGTTGACGCCCGCAATGTAGTGCGTCAACCCTCCGCAGTGCTGCAAGTGAAGGCAGAGGATACACATTCCAACATGCAATGTGCAGCCCTCCCGGGGTTAATCAGTTTGCTTACTTACTATTCAGTCTACAAGCCAAGGACCGGACGCTTCGGGGCTTCCGGGCGCCGTAGCATGAATGGAGGGATGAGGTGGAGAAAGCTGTGTTTTTGTGTCAAGTTTTCAGTGGCTTGCTACAAGCCGCGTCACCGCTTACTCAATGTTACATTTGGATGACGGCCCTGCCAAAAGATAAAATTGTCTAATGACTATTCATATCCCCCAGATCACTGTGTTGTCATCCAATTTCGGTAGGAATGTCTGGATTTTTCGGTTTGTCAAAACAAAATCCTCTGCGTTTGCTTGTTCAGTAGCTGATATTTGCCAGGCGCAAGCCTGCTTGTTTCGTGAGTGAAGGTTGCTGCTAATTATAGTAGTGTGTGGTTGCATGGTTCTATAAGTACTGTGCTATTTGTGTCCTCATCACAGTTTTTGCGCCTGTCTCTGGTGATGGACTTGAGTGAGGATCTTAAACGTCGGACTGATAAACTTCTTGCTTCAGCGATCGCATAGTCTTCTTCTAAACTGCTTCCTGGAACTCGCCTATTCGCTCTAGTCGGCACAGGAGTCGCCCACGAGCTCCCCGCGTAGCTAATTACTCAGCCGAGACAAAGTCTCGGTGCGAAATATGAAAGTGGTTGTTGTTGCAATCGTTCATCGACTGTGAGCAGTTTAGACAGATCGCGGCTCACGCGTTTGTCACTGCTCACAAGAATTTCGGCCACGCCAAACCTGAATGTGCATTTCAGTCTCGTCGAGTCAGCCGGGACTTGGGAGCCCACGTCCTGCCTCCTCACTGCTGCTGTGTGTTCGACCATCCGCGTCCGGAATAAATTATTAGTGTCTCCGAAGCAGCTTCTTTTCCCACAATCACCACGGATCTGATAGATGACACCGGACGTTTTCCGTCGTGCCAACGGTTCTTCCGGCTCCATGACCTGGCGCCTGATTGTTGCCCCTGCTCTGTGTCCAACCCCCTGCTTCAAGTGGTGTCGCAACAAAAGCATGCCTTGAGATAGCAACTTTATCCTATAAATACTGCAGTCCGCATGCTGTCATTGATGCTAGATTCGAAGGTGAATTCATTAGTTCGAGCAAATATGACTATTGTTTTAGCGATCGCCTCCCATTTCTCTTAACTGCCACCTGGAACTCACTTTTTCACTAGTATCTACGCTAATCTTCTTGAATATCTGTTGTCCTGAAATATCAAAATTATTGTCAGTGAATAAGACATCGAGGATGACTCTCTTGGTGTCTTCTTCTTCCATCATCGTGAATTCGATGCCCAGTGGTGAGGCTTTGAGGTTGTTTTGAATGGAACCACCCGGGACCCTTCATGATCGATGAAGCTGGCATCCAAACTTTCGGAACGCTATGGACTTGGGTTGGTACAGAAGTCCGGTCATTGGTCGAAAATCACAGATAACTTTCGAATATGCGCCGTCTGTGTGTTGTGCCTAATGTGTGCATGCGGCGTATACTCTGTCGCTTTGATTATACTTGGAGACAGCCCGTGAGCGGATGTTTCTTGATGGCTCACTTACGTGCGCTGTTGTATGTCATCAAACAACCCACGGTAGTTTACGTGCCAGTACTGGTTTTGCTGATTAACTAGCCTGCTGAAGCAACTATGGCTAGTCCGGTGCACCGAATCTGTAACCTGCCCTTCCTTTCTTAGCCGGGTGACGCAGTCATGCAGCCGTTGTTGGACCAATGTCGTGAGCTCTGCATGCTTGACAGCGAACTGTCCTACTTCGAATTTGTTGCAACGTCCGCAAACCAGTAAGTGGCTGGACAGTTTTACCTCTGATTTCTTGTGCATCCCTTGAAGTTTATTAAGAGCAAGTCGATTTTATAGGCAAAAGCACTTCACCGCCTAGGACGCACCGTTCTGTTTGCCGGCCTTACCTCAGTCTTATGCCTCTCTTTGCGCAACCTCCAGATTACTGTTTTTCCGGCGCTTATAAGACAACTGCCGGAAGCTGAAGTCTATACTTCGCCATGCTGATAATTATATGCATATACATTTGACAACAAACACGTTCCTTGGTAAAACAAAGAAATTTATAAGGTAAATTTTCTACGCTGGTTCTCCAGGTCGTCGCCAGACTTTAGTAAATGTGCAGAAAACAATTAACATTTCAAACGCGCTGAAAAATAAATATTCATTTGGCGCTTCAGCCGCGTGCTTCAGTCTGTATCAATTGGCTCTCGTCTCTTCCACTTTTCCCTTATATTTCTGTGCATGGCGTCTAACTCAATGTGCCGATTGATGCATGACTCATCGATGTGCATGGCTTCAAGAAGCTCTCCGCCCTTTTTGAAGGGACAAACTCCGAAGATGCGAGTTTTGTCCCATACGAAGGTGTGCCCAGTAGCAAGGGTGTATGTGGCCATTTGGGACAGGTGATCTCGCCTCTCAGCTGCCAGTTGATGCTCGTGAATGCGTGTAGAGGCAGACTTTCCTGTTTGACCACAATATACAGCAGCGCAGGCGTCACATGGGATCTCATGGACGACTTCTTTCGTACCAAGATAGCCAACCCATATCCCTAGGGTGTACAAGCTGAATGTATATTGATTTTTTTAGCACGCTTGAAATGGTAAGCGTTTTTCGCATATTTACTTAAGTCTGACGACAACCTGGGAAACCAGCGTCCAATATTTACCTAATAAAGTTCTGCTTTGTTAGAACTCTTAGACCTTTGTCTAGAAACGAGCTTTTCATTTGCACAGGAATACTACCAACAGCTGAAGGCAGCCACTATGGAATTACCTATCTCTGGTTTTCTCGCAGAAGTCACAATGCAGAAATTAGAGGCTATCGCCTTACCACTAGTTAACTCCAAATTATGGGTACGATATGTTGAGACACGTTTGTCATTGTTAAAAGTGATCAACTGGAAACACTCCACATTATTATTAACTCAACATTCCCAGGAATCACCTTCGCACTCGAGACGGAGGCTGACAACAAACTCCTCAACTGTTTTACTTTCTTCCCTGTCCTAACAGTTCTGCATCCTTCAACCCATTTCAGGCTGCAAAAACCTTCCCGTTACCTGGACACAATTGGGATGATAACGGACAAGTATCTGCATCTGGTGAGGTAAGTCCTCAGCTTCCTAATTTTCATCATGAGCAGCTGACCTACTACACGTTTCGGTCAGAGATAGTCTTCTTCCCCTCAAAGGAAATGACAAGAAGCAGCTCGGATGGGTGAAGGATGAGGTCTGGGCGACGTTAACACTACTTAGAAATTTTACGGCGTTTCAGTGACTTAAATAGGTCGGTCCAGTCGGAGAGACTGGCTCGGACACAATGTCCGACAGTTCCCAATTGACGCGGCGTGAGCCTGCAGCTAGGTGTGCCACAACACCCCCGACGTTGACACTGGTTATAGGTGCGTATCCCCAATAGCGCCTGGCGAGCGCCGATCCAGCATACAGTAGGTGGACAAACTCATGAAATGTCAACCGAAATTCCGAAATGCCTCTTCGTTTCGAAAAGATTAATTAAGAAGGGTTGTAAAACGAATCATCATGCAGTGAAATTCTATCATAATTCAGTTACCTCGGGATGCCGGCCTTCGAACGAACTTCCTTTCGGCTGCATGCAAAAACTACACTCTGTAAAAAATGACTACTTAAGTGGCATGCATTTTTCTCATTGATTTTCCATGTCCCGAAAAGTCCAATTGTATTTCATGGAAACCACGCATAAAAATATTCATTCTTTTACCTATTTGGTAGAAAATTACGTCTTCTCCAATTTCATACTTGAAGAAAGGTTATAATTTGGTGTCAAAAAAAACTTTTCTAATTCCCGAGTAATTTTGAGCCCCTTCTGCCGTCACACTTGCATTCAGGGTTTCCAAACTATAGGCCATGTATTTTCAGCGTGCAAAAAACCACACATTTCACTACGGTATTGAGAGGAGAGCATATGGGGTTCAAAAAATTTAGGAGTGGATTTGACCCATATTGTTAACTTTACAAGCCACATTGGTAAATGCAGAGACATGACGTTTTATGAACGGCCATTTCACCGTATTGAAAAGTCTCACAATTGGAAACTTTTTTAAAACCGAATTATATCCCTCCACCGGGTATAAAATCGGAAGAAGTCGTAATTTTCTACCGAGTGAGTGAAAGAATGAATATTTTTATGCATGTTTTCCATGAAATATAATTGGGCATTCAGGGGCATCGAAAATCAATGAGAAAAATGCATGCTACTTAAGTAGTCATTTTTACAGAGCATAGTTTTTATATGAAACCGAAAGGAAGTTCGTTCGAAAGCCGGCATCCTGAGGTAACTGAATTATTATAGAACTATACTGTCGGCTCACTAGTTTTACAATCCTATTTAAGTAATCATTTCGAAACGAAAACGCACTTCAGAATTTCGGTTGACATTTCATGAGTTAGCCCACCTACCGTATCTATCGCGTGGCCCGTTTTAGGAGCAGGGTCCCCCAACCTACTACGATTCACAAAGCCAGACTGAGCGATGCACACTTGTCCCGTTATTTGCGATTACTGCTGGGAGCTCTAGGGACCGGGGCCGGATTTTATTGATCAGTTTATATTCCTAAGTTATTGGTCGTGCTGTACTCTCCGTATCTGCATAGGTTCAAAACAGACTCCCCTTCCTCGGCGCTTGAGTCCTTTTCCTCCTATCCATTAGAAGACTTTCACGTGATTTCCATCCCGTCCTGTTATTCACACTAACTTGATTACCTCGTTAGCAGTCTTTGTTTATCCAAATTTTTGTCATTTAGTCAAATGCTGCCCCTGAAACTGACGGTCATGCCTTGGATTGTTTCAGGCTCACTATTGTACAGAAGCCCGCCTTCCAGCCACACGTACGGATCCCAGTCGAGGCAATTTACAAAATTGTTGTTGGTAAGTCGCGCTTCGATTTGCTGGCGGGGAAGCAGACGCCGTCTGTCGTTGTGAGGGCGACCTCTAGCACGCCATAGGCGCCAGACCGCTAAATTTTCCAACACTTAGTCAGATGAAGCTCACATGCACCGATCTGCCCTGATTGCTGGACAGAACTGAGGGTTTCCGCGTTTAGAGTTGGGGATCTGCAGTCCATCTAGGCGGTGGCATGGCGACCCGCGGACAATAATTATTAAGTGCTCACCGACAAAGTCACGGACACCGGAAGGGCCATTTTTGGCTTATTTTCCCTCATCATCCAATGGTAGCTCAATCCCGGGCTGCACCTCCGATATCCAGTCGCTCATTGGGCAACGCTCCCCCACCCCAGTGGTCTTACGGATTCGCGTCATGTCGAGTGAGATCAGGGGTGTCTAGTTGTATGGGTCATGCACCGATCCATCCTGAATGTAAGATGAGAATTAACATTGTCGCTTCGCCTTGCAGCCGAATGTCTACAGCCCCCCCACGCAGGCGGTTGCATGGCCATTAACGGCGCTAGTTGCGATGTGTTCACCTACAAATTCACGGATACTAGAATGGCCATTTAGAAATCCCCGAGGCCGCATACTCGCCGTGCTTTTTTGTGGCTTCTTCATCAATTAGACAGTGCGCTCTGAACTCTGACAAAATCCCGCGAATGTGTATCCTTTACCCGTTATTCCTGCCCGACAGGAAGGTGTTGATAAGCGGTCACTAGCCTTGCTAGTGCCGGCAAACCCTGTAGTGGGCACTTTTCTAACCTGTACCGGGATCAAAACGCTCTTGATCTCCAAAAATTCATTGACCTGACACGCCAGGGGTGTTGCAGCGAACGGGGTCGGCTGAATAAGCAGGAAATGGGGACTGTTCTGGTCTAAGCCAGAGCGCAAAGCATTACTGACAAGTGATTACGAAAACCTAAGCTCCGTATTACGGCCCCTTTCTATAGGAAGTTTTCTTATGCTCTAGCCGTAACACTTAGCTGGTGGCCCGGTTTACAACTCTCGGCAATCGAATCCTCAAAAAAGAACTCAGCAGCAAGGGGTGAAGGACACGCGTCTAATGCTGAACTCCCAACAGCAAAAGCTGATGATGAAAAGGCAGATACAGAATGTCGAAGGGTGTCCTTCAACTAAGCCAATCAGATCATGTCCTTGACCTGTTAACGTGTGCTCGTCTGCTGACTCATTTGATTGGCTGGGCGCCCCTCCAATCCTGCCGGTGGCTGGCGCGATCTCAACACGCTCGTGCCGTGCGGGCGTGCGGGCGGGCGGGTCGATAGGACAGCATGTGCGCGCGTCCTTAGAGCGGCATCAACAATCAACTTATTACTCACATGAAAATGGACTTTAGAAATATTGAAGGAGGAATGTCCCCGGGCTGTTTGCGTGTGTGCCTGTGTGTGCCCCTTAAGCCGGCTACGCTGTAGATTCGCTTCGCCAATGTTGGGGCTAGATCGAGGTCCGGCAGGTGTTATGGGAAGAGCGCATCCACAACAAATGCTAACATAGGAAGACTGACAAAGGCGACTGACAGTGCCCAAGGGACGCTACAATAAACCTATTCTATTCTACTCTAAGTGTGTGGGCGAGCTTAGTTTCAAGCGAACGCCATGCCAGTTGGGATCATTGCGCTCCCATTTTTTTGTTGGCTGAAATCCTAGTCAGTGTACGTTGTGGACTAGGGGGTGTGGTGGCACGCCCAGGTGCGGGTTTTCACCGTACCATCCACCTGCACCCTCTTCCGCCTCCGGTCTTCTTGACCTTGTCTTGACAACAGGCCCAGGTGAGGGAGGAGGAGGGAATACGGTAAATGCGGCTTGAGTCCACTGGCAGCATAAACGAATTCACCCGCAATTCACCGTGCCTGCTCTCACCCTGCTGCGGAGCACACGCTGGACATCGTCGGCAGCGGCGGCCGAACTGTATGTGCTGACAAAATGACCTTTCACTTGCCATCCCTGCCTCTTCTCAAATGGAAATAGCTGCCCGAAAAAGCATGTGGAGGTTATCGATAGCCCGAAAGACAGATAAAATCACTTTCTGGTGGTCAGATGTTTAGGTTACGGCAGGAAATGTCCATATGAATGAAGAAGTAGAAAGTCACGGCCCACTTTTAAGGTCCGTCGTTTGTGTTACCTGGACCGGGTAGCGATTTCTTAGTACTCCCCTTTCCAACAACCGGTTAGTTCTGTTACCCACGCTTGCATTAGGGGTTCGCAGTTGCTTCTGTCAGTGAGTCTTTCGACCCCCGACCGTTCTATGCTATGTATAATCATCGGCGTTGACCTAACTGCCCAAAAATTGTCCTTCAGGTGTCGAATCGCGCCTCCTAAGGGCACCTCTTCCCGTCCTCCAAATCTACTACAAGGCGCCGACCGTAGGACCTGGAGACGCGACGGAAACTTCCCTGAGTTCAGTTGATAATGTACCCGTGGCCGAAACTAATGCCAAGGTATGCAAAATGTTTGTTATCGATCTTTCCTAAGGATCAAGGCAACTCCGACCCGAGCCATTTAGTTTTAGGCATATTTCTCGTCTTCCACCGGCAGTGGAATTGATATCATCGCTCCCATGTAGGGGGATTAAGTAGTGGAGGGGGGGAGGAGATAAAATGAGCGGCATTGAAACACAAATTATCTCAGATGCCCTGATGGTGTCTTTGCTTATGACCTCTGCTGGGCTTCTGCAACCAGAACTCCTTCGAAACTACAGAAAGACGATTATGCTTACCTCACTTCGTTTACGATAGGCGCCCACCAAAGCAATGATTTGTCTGACATGAGTGACAAGAATCACTACCATCTCTGTGAGGTGACTCCCAAAAATATTGACCTGTAATAAAGCGGACCACCGCAACATCTGCTTTGCGAGCGCGACCACACGCTCCACACACACGCTGGCACCTGACCCACAATAATAGTCACTGGAGAGGTCTCACGTATCTCTCACCACGTAGATTGGGAGCTTTATAAGAAATTCACAAAAAGTGATAACGACGTAGTCCGAACTTGTTGAGCAATCACATTATTAGTTCACTTTGCAGCTACAAATCCTTTGAACTCGGAATGTTGTCATTGCTGTTGGCAGGCGAATGCTTTTCTGATCACCAGGGACCTTTGGAAAGTCTAAACAGAACAACCAGACGCAACCCTCCGGCCCTCTCCAAATAAAGTCGAACCTTTTCCTAATGGCTACAGGTTGGTCCGCCTGGTGGAGGAATGGATTTGTGACGTCTGCCAGTGCTCCCTCTCGCTGCGCTTCTCCAGTTCATCAATTTTAAGTTCCACAACTCTTTCAGACGATCAACGGATGTTTATTTGATATTAGAGTGGCACTGGTCATGTCGCAGGGCTCTGTGAGCGTTTTTGGGTAACCGTGCCGCCAAATCGGTGCTCAACGGACCCATCGGACACAACGAAGACACTCCGATTGCCGCAGGTGACAGTGTCCATCGCCTGCGCCGCCGGGTGGGCGTGGCACTGGAGAGCCGCTTGCGAATTGGTTTAAGATGGAACCGACTTGCGCAGCACCTACCGCGCTCCCTCACTCACTCATTTTGATCCAATAGGAGGTCGAAGTGGGCACAGGGGCTGGGAAATGACTAGACAGTCCGTCTTCATGCAGCACACACGACCTATTCTTCACTGCATGCACATCAGTAAGAGCGACTAGGATCCCACATGGGCAAGAGTGCCCTAAAATCACGTTCAGAGTGCACTATTACAGCCTAACTCGCAGTTATGAGAAGGACAGAGTGGTCCTTTCAGTTGGCAGTCTTTCAAGTCACGACCTTTAGCATGTAGTGATAAATTCGAGTGCGTTAGATTTATTATAATGAGGGATGTGATGTCAGAGCTGCCTTTACGGTCTCCTGGGGATGACGTCGTGTGTGGCACCTATGATCTAGTTGCTTGGCTATGCGTCAGCAACTCGACTACCTGTGATGAGTGTGGGAATCGATAATCTTGACCGGCACACAAGCACATAGCAACGGCACGGCAACTGCATGCTTCAACAGCTGTTCAGTCGAGCCGTGATGCACTCGGGCGCTGCCAACTGCGATAGGCATGTAGCGGCCTAACAACTGCATCCTATAAATACTGCAACACCTGAGCAGTTTACCACCCTTATCTGACTCTGTCTCTGATGATGGGTTCGAGTGAGAATCCGAAACGTCAGGCAAATAAAGCTCTTGTTCCAACGATCGTGTCTCCTCCTTCGCGACTACTTCCTGGAACTCGCCTCTTCACTTCTATTAGTCAACCACTGTGCCCAAACCCACCGCCGATTTAAAAGGAGACGAAAGCACGATCACTGAAACAGCAGCGTTACTGGTCTTAGCTTTTTATCTCGAACAGGAGTTCATCATCAGAGACTGTTAGAGTGCAGCAACGTGTGGTCCTTTATATCGTTCTGCCGTGAGGGGAGAGGGATTACGTCCGTGGCTAGGTCTGGTTCGTGCTGCCTGGTCCATAATAGTCTCCCGGCGTGGTGACGGCGTTTGTACTTCGGGGCGATGTGAGCTGCGCCACCTGGCTGCGTGGGCGGAGCGCGTGACAACACGCAGGCAAGTTAATGTGTCTACTGATGGAGTTGGTGTCCGACACACATACCTCCAATAGTTCCCGCCCCGTCTTGTTGTCGGCCCGTGCCAATATCCGCGTGTTGGCGAAGTCGCACTCATGGCCTTCCTCCAGGGTGTGAGTGGCGACTTGAGCTAGTGGGTCGCCTCTCCGAACGGCCCGTTTATGCTCGAGTACTCGTGAGCTGAGGTGTCATCCTATTCGGCCTGTGTAATGTTAGGGACATTTATGGCACGGGATTTGATAGACTATGGCCAACTGCTTACCTGCGCCCAACTGATTCTTCATATTTGTGATTCTGTTACGTATGGTAGCCGCCGGATGATGGACGACGCCCACGCCTAACTCTGCCGCGATGCGTTCTGTGGTCTCGGACACATTTTTATGCACGGTAGGAGCGCCAGATTGTTGGCGTCTCTCTTCCGTTTGTCCGTTGTGGGCGCGTGCGTATGCAGCGACTGATGAAACTATTTGGGTAGCCGTTCTTTGCCAATTGGTCAGTTTAAGTCAGTTTAAGTCAGTTTATTAAGGGAATGAGGCTTTCGCCCTTGAGCACCCTATTCATGTCGATAAACAGAAATAAAGTCATCAATTACATCAGCAAATGCGAAAAGTTAAGAAGTTAGCGGTAAGTGTG
>CACRXP010000026.1:1166803-1194582 GCA_902702965.1 Spirometra erinaceieuropaei
TCTCCCGTTAAGAAAATCTGTTATCCATGTCAGCAGCCTTCCTCTTATCCCAATTTCAGAAAGTTTGTAGATAAGGCGTTTGTGTGGGACGCTGTCGAACGCCTTCTTAAAGTCTGTGTATATGACATCAACCCTCCCATCCACATCCAGTGCGCGAGTCCACTGCTCCGTCGAGAGCAATAAACTGGAAAGACACGAGCGGTCCCCGAGATGTAGTTCTTTCATCCTTCCTTCGGGTTTGCTACAGTTCGTTTTTACCCGGTCGAAAAGCGTCCTTACACAGCCCCGTTTGTGCACCAATGGGTGGTTGCTATGATAGTTGGAGACCTGGATTGTGCTGGTCGCCTTTCTGTACACTATGGTGCCGAGTTTACCATCAGATGTGCGCGTAAAGAGCACGTCAAGGAATGGTCCTTTCTCGGCCTCCTCGTCTTCTCTTGTAGATTGAATGTCGAGGAAGATACTGTTAAGCAGGTCCTGAAAAGCTGATATCCCGTCCTTCTCAATAATGACGAGTGTATCGTCCACGTAGGGGCGCCAAAACACAGTTGTGTAGTGGCTGAAAGCAACCTTTGCCAGCTCTTGTAGGACCAATTCCGCAACTAGCCACGGGCGTAATCCACCTCCCCTCCCCCATCCTCACGGTACAACGATTTAAATGTTCACATGCTGTTCCACTCTAACAGTCTCTGATGATGAACCCCTGTTCGAGTTCGAAAGCTAAGACCAATAAAGCTAGCGTTCCAGTGATCGCGCCTTCGTCCTCTTTTAAACAAGAACCTGGGATGCGTATATTCTCTTCCTTTCCATCCCCGATTGTGCTGATATTGTCTTGCCCCCAGTACCAGGTGGGTGAGGGAGGGGAGAGTGTGTTGGGCGCTACGCAAGTCCGCCTCCGTCGCTGAGCCCACTCCGCGAGGCACACGATGGATGTCGTCGCTTGCGGCGTTCGAACTGTCGCCTATTACACTACCAGTTTTTTTCGAACCCCATATCCCTTCTCCTCTTCCTCCTCCACCATCACAGCCAGAGACAGGACTCAGCCCAGACGAGAACGTCTTCGGTGTTCGTCTACCACCTGGACCGCAGACCCTGTATGCGGCGACCATGCAGACGGCCTCAGCGAACGCGCCTCTGCACGCCACAATCCTCCACTACGAGGTGGCCGAGGAGGCCTCTGAGGAGACGGGCACCACGACGCCGGGTGGAGTCACCGACACGGAGGAGAGCGATGCAGCGCCCTCCATGACCACTGCCTCGGAGGCGTCGCGGGCCACGGCCCGGGGACAGCAGCCAACCGCGGCTGAGCACTACCTCTCCTTCCGGCAGCCGGGCGTGCGCCTTTTCAACAACACCCTCATCCCCGTCTCCAATGATGAGGAGGCGATGGAGGCCTTGCGCGCGGTGGCTGACTCACTCTGTATCATCCTCAAGTCTACAGGTGGGTAGCTTTCCGACTTCGGGTCGTGCATTTCGTCTTTGCTGTGATGATACGGTAGCAAAATGCCCAACGAAAGACCCCTTAAATTGGTCATGCGCTGGACCAAAACTGGGGCTAGGTCGAAGCCTGGCAGGCAGATAGACCTAAACGACGACTCTCACTGCAGGGCTATCTGCGGCCAGCCATAAATTGCATTTCTTGATTTCATCCCTATGTAACACATGCCTGACGTTTAATGAAATTTTCCCTCTTAAAGTACGCAAATGACTGCACTTTATGCTGATTGTATATAATTGAACTTCAAATTTCGCATGTACATCGAAAAGACCGCCTGCCGCACCCGCAGTCCCGCACCGTAAAAACGTTTTCTGTAAACAAATATGTTACTGGCAAAATTTAGTAAGATGTGTATTTAGCATTTATACTGTATTACCGTTTCAATAGGGTCATCAAGGGCATTGCCTATTACCCTAAAACACACTATATGTATCGGGAGTTCGCACCCATAGCAAATGATGACATTGAGGGCGTTGCGGTAGACCGAGTTGCAGGCGCACAGCGCGCCAATCAGGATTTGAGTCGCCTCCTCCCCCTCTGTTCTTGTGATATAAGATCCTGGCCAGTGTGCGTTGCGGACCAGGGGGTGTAGGGGTAAGTATAGGTGGGTTTTTTCACCGTGCTAACCACCCGCGCCCTCTCCCGCCTCCGGTCCTTATAACTCTATCTTGACAACGGACCCAGGTTGGGGAGGAGGAAGAGACGGTGCGGTAGATGCTGCGCAAGTCAACTATTACTCTATAATTCACGCGTAAGCCACCGTCCTACTTCTCGCCCCGCTGCAGAGCACACGGTAGACATCGTCGGCAATGGCGGTCGAACTGTCGCGTACGGCAACATGGAGCCCCATACTACAGGTCATTTGGCGTTAGATTTTAGGAGAATTGGAGTTTCTGTTAAGATTGGGATTATGAGGTTTATTGTTGGAGTTAAATTTAGGGCACGGAAATAGGTAAACTCGGGAATATAGCGCAAGAGCACCTCCTTGTGTTTCCATCACTTTTATTTGCGACTGTCTCGGATGATGACCACCTGGTGCTTGGTGGGGAAGCTTAATCAGTGAGCAAGCCATTTAGCTAGGTTACACTATTGGTTACTATTGGTCGGATAAGAATATCTAATATATCATCGATTCATTCAGTTTAATTGATATCTGGAGGTAGAGCGGAGTAAAGACGACAACAAATGAGTGTGCTTCTAG
Source organism: Spirometra erinaceieuropaei (assembly GCA_902702965.1). Taxonomy (NCBI): domain Eukaryota; kingdom Metazoa; phylum Platyhelminthes; class Cestoda; order Diphyllobothriidea; family Diphyllobothriidae; genus Spirometra; species Spirometra erinaceieuropaei. The sequence goes on from CACRXP010000026.1 coordinate 1,169,503, forward strand.
CGTCAGACTCCAAATGCAGCTGTATTTTGCTTTGAGCCATCCTGTATACCCCTCTCCCCCACTTACATATCTTCCGCTCCCTACTCATAAGTCTCCATCTTCTCCCGCTCCTATCAGATCTCCACTCCTTACACCAACTATTGCAGAATGTTATCACCAACGGAAACGAGGGAGACTGGAATGGCCATTTCTGGCTCATAAGCCGTTGTCAGCCAGTTATATCCAGCTCCGAGGTGTGAAACACCTGGGGGGCTCGAACTCGCGACCTGTTAGTTAGAAGTTCAGCGTCTCTAACCACTGATCCACGGGCTCGTTGTCTCACGTCTTCCCACTTCATTCTCCCCCTCCTCTCCCCACTTCTGATATGTCACCACTTATTTCTGCTACGACTACTCATCATCCTCCCACTTTTACTTTCCGTTAGCTTTATCCTTTCCGTCCCACCACACTGACTAATTCATATTTTCATTCCTCAAATCTTATCTTTCACTTTCCTTCTGCTCCTTCTTCCTCTCCTTCCTGCTCTTGTTCCTCTAACTCGCCATCAGCTTCTCTTTCCCTTATTCTTATAGGGTTTTGTTTCTACCTCTTTTGAGTCATACGAGTCTCTTTCTACACCTATCCCAAGTCGTAATTTGGCTCATAGTGGCAGACAAGTTACTACTACGCCGGTTGACCAGTCTTTATACCAGCTGGCAGTTTTCAATAAAGACGTAATGCCCTCCCTCACTGCAGCCCATGCGGAACTAACGACACCGACTTCTGTTCGATGATTTGCGACTGCAGGTGTGAATGTGCCACCTTCTTCCCTTCCTCAGATCACGACGTGGATCTACAGGTTGTCCTTCCGCCAAACCGACTTATCAGCCCCAAGCGTCTCAACCCCCCGCCGCAATTCTGTTTTCCCCTCGACCAGGAGAGCCTTCAGGCTAACTTTTCTCGATTGCTGCCTTCAACCAGGGGCGCGGGCGGTATTCTCTCCTCTTCCCGTTTCTGGGCTGTCACCGAGAGTCAGCTGAGCATGTACGAGCAGGATTCCATAGCCTCGGATGCGTCTTTCGTGAATTACGACCGACCTCTTCAGCTGACCCAAACGGTGCGTCGTGCTCACTAACCCCCCGCCCCCCAATCTCTCGTGCCCCCCCGGTGACGCACTGTTTTTTTTAAATGATAACGGACGTACTTACCGTTCTCTCTTGCCATCGGTCCCAGATGGGCGAGGGAGGAGGGAGTGAAGCAGATGCTGCGCAAGTCAGCCTTCCTGCGTTTGTCACACTGTGGGGTACACAGTCGTTTGCGACGGTCGGACTGACAGTTGTTCCCAAGAGGCTGTCGAGGAGGACTGTGTGGGTGACGACCATGACATTATTACTACTTTTACGAAATGATCATACCAGTGCTAGTTGGTGAAGAAGAAGATTCGAGTCCATCGTCATAGGTAGTGGCAGAAACAGAACAAGCGGCAGTTATAAGGCATGTAGTCCCAATCATCGACCGACGGCGCAAGACTGGAGGTGACTACGCAGGGCTCTGTACTCCGGCGCCAGATCGATAAATCGATCGACCGAGTTCTCATCCGAGTTGGTCTCACACCACATATGATAATAGGTTTATTCGAAGTTATAATACCGTCTGTGGCAATGATTGCAGCAAGAGGGACAGTTTTAGTGTTACTGCTAGCAAACCGTCTAGCGCGCGTTTTAATGGCTGGTAATTCTGACCATGTATTATGCAATTAGTGGGCCGTAGTACCAATAGCGGTATTACTCATTGTGGTAGTATTTATATTTTTGGCATTTTCGTGGTCACAGTCATACCTGTTGCATTCTCGATGTGGTAACAGGACTATTCTTGCTGTAGTTTTTCTTATTATTAATGTCTGTTAATGTAGTAACAATTGCAGTTGAAGTTTTCAGTTTTTGGTTTCAGTTTATTTGAGGGAAATATAGGTGCTGAACTTTTGAACTCCCTATTTGTTACAAGGAAGCGAACTATATCAAAAATGTGAAAATGGAAACATCAAACAGCTGCAGAAGTTTTTTTCAGATTGGCAAAGTTTTCGAAACCAGACAGATAAACGAATTGTTCCAAGTGTTAAAAACATTAACGTTACTAAATGTGCTGTACAGTACTCTGTCTATGGATAGTTGGTGCTATCTCAGTTTCTGAGGGGCACGAATTAGATGCCAACACACATTCAACAGACATGGAGCAATAATAAAAAACAAACGTTACTGAAACACAGACAGTAATATAACAGCATTAAAAAACTGTTCGACCGAAATGCTAGGCGATGTCGGTCAGGTGGCATTATGACGTTTGGTGGTCCAACCTGCGCTTAAAAGTTGCAATAGTATCATCAGTCGGGATGGCAATTGTTCTGGTACGAGTTTTTTAGTTTTCGTGGTCATCGCTTTGCAGCTGCTGTCGGGGCTCAAGAGAGAGAGAGAGTCCCAAGGCACGACAGGCGATTGAGTTCTGTAACGCGATCCGTGAGCGCCCCTCTATCACTTTATATATCCGATCACAACTGACAGGACAAAGAGCCCATGGCTCAGTGGTAAGGGCGTTGGACCTCTAACCAAAAGATCGTGGGATCGAGCTCCAGGCGTTCCACACTTCGGGGTTGGGTATGGCTGACGGACGTCGGCCAATAAGCCACAAATGGCTATTTCAGTCTCCCGTGTCTTTGTCGGTAATGTTATTCTGCATACATACATAAACAGTAGGAATATGGAATTCTTGGGGAAACAGTAAACTTTATTGCGTAGGTTTTCGAGACTGCTTCCCCAGCACGTTTTCAGGCAACGGGCGTGCAAAGACAATTAACTTCTAGATCGAGTCTGTCAAAGGATTCTATGATTGGTTAAAGTCATCTTCTGGGGATTGGTTGGGTCAGTTTGAATCTGTCCTTAACGATTTTGTATGTGGCATCTAGATCGATATGCCGGTTGATGCATGCCTCGTCTGAGTGTATTGCCTCCAGGAACTCTCGGCCCTTCCTTATTGGGCGGGCGCCAACAATGTGAGTGTTTTCCCATGCAAATTTGTGCCCAGTGTCCAGTGTGTGCATGGCCACCTGGGATAGATGGTCGCGCCTCTTTACCGCTAATAGATGCTCATGTATACTGGTTGAGACAGATTTCCTGGTTTGACCACAGTTGACGGCATCACAACTAGAACATGGGATTTTGTAGACAACACCTTTTATTTCGAGGTAGCCAACATAAACATAAATATGCATGTGTTTTGTACTGATGTGCTTATATCTAGCTACACTGACCGTATCTGTTTACTTTCACTCTTCATCTATTCCGTCAGGACGCCGGCAGGTGGCCATCCAGAACCACCCAGCTCGGGAGGCAATTGCGTTTTCGGAATACCCTTAAAAACATTAATACCGCCATTCGTTCGGGTATCAACCGCATGAACATCCGGCCGCCGCGTCCAGCAAACGCCGGTGGCGGTAAGCCCCCCTCTCAGCGGGATGTTTCCGTGGAGAGTGTAAGTCTGACCCCCCCCCCCCTGTTTCTTTGTATTTTTTGTTCATTCAGTAAACCGGCCACTCGCGACGGGGTAGGCGTACTCTATTCTCTTTGGCATACCGGATTGGATAATCTGCGATTTTTGACTATATTTACAGGGCTCGCGAGCAGGTAATTGGCTCCTGGGTCATAAGGCGACCAATAATACGATTATCGAATTGTGCTGACACACAGGGGAGGCTGACACTCCAATCGGGACCACTTTCCGTCAAGGACGTGCAACCAGAAACCGATGCATTCTTGCACACAACAGACGTCCACTGCGTGCTCCATGCACTGGGTTCAGCAATGACTTGCGCGCTTATAATGGGACTGCACTCTCTCCTCTTCTAGCCATCCTACTTGAATGGCGAGACACTGGCGAGAAGACTGGCAGTGGCCATTGGTTGACAAAGCTAAACAGCCCATCTAAGCCTGAAACACACGACCAGGTCCGGCACAATTGAGCAGGTCCTCACAAAAACAATGGAGTAACCCAGCACAAACACATAGTACTGGCTGTGAAAACCGAGTTATGCCGTCGGTCGACAGCCTCCCAAGTCACAACTTTATCCAGTCATAATAGATTTGATCGTGTCAGATCTATTATAGTTGGGAATGCGCGGGTGTTTCGTGCAGATGATTTTACCAGAGTAGACCCCACCCGTGCACCAGTTAGCTGTCCGAGCCTGTCCATAATGTAATACTGGGATTGGGCGCGGCTGCCGTCAACTGCAAGGACCGGTCTGCGCGTGCCACGCACGACCCGTCTCTCCGTAAAGAGCACTGCGCTCTCACACGAACGGCGGATCGGATCTCATATGCATGAATGTCATAAGCCCCGTACAGCTTAAAAGACCGTCGGACATATGAGTAGTCCTAATCACCGGAAGAACATGGAACGATTCATGTGAAACAGACCGCAACAGACCTAACATGATTGTCTATGAGCGCTTTAAATGTTGATCGACCATATAATAGGGGAATTGTGTCTCGGACCTGTTAGCCCTTGTCCGCAACCGGGACGGTCTGAAGAATATCACACGATGCAATTGCTTAGCCAACCCTACTTTCCACTTAACTTGAAATGGTCTTAACCGGCAAAACAAGCGCATGATTTCTCCGTGTTTTCAGAACAGCGGATTGAACCATCCAAGCATAGTATGCGAGTGCGAGTCTGAAATGGCCTTGAACGAGGTGGTGAACTAGGGGTCAGTGCTATGAACACGTTACACACGAAGATCACTCTCGGAAATGAGTACAGTGGTTATGCTGATCTGGCCTTCGTGGATATTCTTGTACGTGGGCGGTCCACTTCAGAGGCCCATCATTTGGAATCTCAGTTTTAGAGGGCAATATCTGCATTTTATTAGCTCTTCTGTTTCATTTCTTCCCCAACGCATTGGAATATGAGTGAAAAACGTCAGGACCGTGTACCGGGAACAACGGAAAATCTTTACCTCTCGTGGAAAGGAAGCGGCTTGCCAACACGGACATCTGAAAGTTATGTAGAGTGGTTAAGCGGGCTCCGAAACTCGGCAACGACTGTACCGTTCAAACAAGTGGACGTGTTTCGCCTGCGCTCGTCACCTTTACCGACTTTGGTTTTTTTCGGCATCTAGTTGTGTGTACAGGTTTATTTAGGTCACACCTATAAATGGCCAGCAACTCGGTTGACTGGATACGGGTCTGCATGGCTCCTGAGAACAGATAACTAGCTGTCCAGATGTTAAGTCAGAAAACACTGTGGAGCCGAATTTGCTGTTTGAGATCCTCCGTCACACCAGGGCATCCTATATCAGCAACAAAAACCATCTCACGATTAACGATACACGCTAACTAGCCCCTTCCCTAACGTTTTATTATGCGCCCTTTTATACCTTGCTAACATTCGCTGCTACTAGCTACTCATTGAACACGAATTTTAACTGGTCTTTAATCATGGCAAATGCGGGGCCTACAGGAGGTCTTTCAATGCGCACGGTACCGAACTACGTAACCCGATCTCGACCGCTTCTACTGTTGCTATTGGGCGCTGTCCCAGTGGCTTTGAGGTGTTTCGGCGAGACTTTGCAAGTTTGCTATGTTTGAGCCTGTTTTACACGACCGCCTCTTCATCTGTCCAGTTACAAAGCCTTCCTTCCGGTTTTGTATACTGTTCATCGTTTGCCACGTTTTTATAGCTGATTATCTTCCCCAGCACTTTCTGTTGACGAACGCTCCATTTTCTTCCTGGACTATCCACATAGTGATGTTTGGTAGTTAGCTGATAGGTCCACTACAGTACCGGTGAGTTGCGCGCGAACTTGTTTACAACGATTCAGACTTCCGTTGCATCTACCTCGTCTCGCTCGCTCGCTTCAGCCGCCCGTCACTCTGGTGACAGAGGGAGGTCAAGACGACTGGAGGTGAACGCGGGTTTTGCGGCCAGTTTACGAGAGCCACACGCATGACATCCCCCTGGCCCCCAAGGGGCCCGAGATCTCGCACACGTATAAGGTGCTATTAAGGCCGCCTGGATAGGGGGGGGGGGGAATTGCAATCTGACCGCCTTTATCACAGGAAGGCTGAGTTATCTCGTCGGTCGTCAACCTTCGCTGTCGCAATTCCTCACGTCATCATCATTTTGGAACTAAATACAGGGATTGGTTGTTGTTGTTACAGGATGAACCCCGAAATCACTATGTGTCCCGTGTTCTTCGTAGTTTTACGTTTGTTTGAATTTCTACCCTGAGATGAGGAGTAATTCCCCATTCCTTCTGTTTTTCCCAATGTCCTGTGATTTGCACCTTCCCTTTTCCTTCCACTATGCCCGCTGCTTTTCTCTGATCAAAGGAAGTAGACGAAGTATGTCCATCTGATCACTGTCTCGTGCGCATGGAGGACGGTTGGGTTAACGCGTCCGCTCAATTGGCAGGAAGACGTACTCTTTCAGGTTTAAATTATTAAGGGAAATATAGGCGAGCGCCTTTGAGCTCCCTATTGGTTACAAGTCGTCGGAGAAAAAAAACATTGATAAGTGGGAAGGTGAAAAAGGGATTTAGTACATTCTCGCGGACAGCTGACAGCTAGTCGAAGAAGAGAATCATGAACAGTTATTTACTAATTACAAGTGGTATATAGAAGTATAAGTTGGTGCCGGGTTATGTGAGTGGATGTGAGGCCGGTAGCCGGGACGATTGATACGCTTTCGACTTATCTCTTGTCGTACACCGGCATATCAACGTTCTGTATTGCCATTCCTGGCGTGCTTTCCTACGTGTGAAGAGACAGAAATACATGAGCTGAGACCTGGAATGTCTCCACATCATTCGTTTCTTTTTGTGCAAAGCCTTTTGACTCTTGAGTAATTTATTAACTTATTTTTTGTCCACAACGCATGGAGTCCATGTTTTCTAAACATTTTGCATTTATGACTTCTAAATAAAACGAATTCCTCTCTCTCTCTCTCGTCTCTCTCCCTCTCTCTCTCTCCCTCCCTCCCTCTCCCACTCCCTCTCTCCCTCCATCTCTCTCCCTCTCTCTCTCCCTCTCTCTCCCTCTCTCTCTCTCCCTCCCGAGTCGAGGAGCTGGGAAAACTCCTGTTGTAGAGGATTGTCAGTTTCAGTTTATTAGGGGAAATATAGGCGAGCGCCTTTGAGCTCCCTACTGGGTACAAGTCGTCGGAGAAAAACAGTGATAAATGGGAAGGTGAAAAAAAGGGATTTTGTACATAATTGCGGACAGCTAGTCGAAAAAGAGTAATCATGAACGGTTACTTACTAATCAGGCTCTTCTCTTTCACTTTCTAGGCACCCGATACAACTTATATCAGCAGTTCTTCCAGCGATCTCAGCCAGGAGAATGTGCAATCAGAGGGACCGGATGCCACAAACTACGAGCGTGATACTGATGATAATGAGGATGATGAGGCGGCGGCGGCGGCGGCGGCGGCGGCGGCGGCGGCGGCTCAAAAGAATGGGAAAGAAGAACTCCAGTCCGGTGGAGAATCTAGTAAGAACGATTCGCTAACTTTTTGAGAAAGAATAGTTGTTTAGATCCTTTTTTACCTGATAATTAACGAGGCGTGGCATCCCGTCGAACCTTGAACTTATATCTAACTTGGACGCTTCAACTGCTCGTTCTCACTGTCTACAAATTACCACAAAGGACACTTTTCTTCCTCGTGTCTGGTTCCTGATTCCCTGTGTGTGCCTCGAATTTAAAGAGGTTACAATCATTAATAGTTAGCCTGTTCTGCGTGATCAACTGGCTGTGTTTTCATGAATGATGTCGAATGTGCAACTACAGAACAAGGAACAGTTTTCGGAGGTGCAAGCCAATCGACGAGGCGACTGTGTAGGGCTCTGTATGTCTGCCGGCCCCAAAATCGATACATCGATTGGGCGAGCTCTCCGCTGAGGTGCAGGCTTCATTCAGTCCTCCGGAATGGGAAATTACCTTGTCGGCCTTAAAGTTGAATTCGTGACCCGTTTCCAAGGTGTGGGTAGCTATTAGCATTAATTTGTCACCGCGCCGCGTACAGTACCTGTGCTAACTCATGAAATGTCACGAATTAACACAGGTTAACGCCTTTAACGCAAAATCGGTAAACACTACGGCTCCCAAAGTCTGATAGCGGAAAATAAACGATGTGCCAAAGAAATAAAGCAAAGTTTGGTTAAGAAAATATTATTTACTGAGACAAAAATAAATAATTTTCGACAAAAGTCACATTTTCGAGAAACGCCTATATTACAACCAAGTTAATAAAGGCTACGTATGAGGACGTATAAAGGAGGAGGGCGCATAAAAGGTCAAAAATAATTAAGGACAGAAACAGATACAAAAAATTAGTACTTTGTAGATTGTCCATTCGAATTAATAACAGCAGAAAGTCTGTCCGACATAGACATTACAAGTTTATCTATGGTAAATTGTAAAATGTAATTATTGAGTATGAAATCCAATTTTTCCTGCATTGAAAGAGTCTTCTTAGCTTTGTGCCAATTTCTTTTTACTATTCCAAAAAGATTTTCGATTGGATTCAGATCGGGACTGTTGGCCGGGATGAAAATGGATTGGAGGCCAATTGCGGAGAGCGTGGTTGTTGTCTAAAATGTTAGAGTATGTTTGCAAGCGGCATCAAATTCGTACCTCTTTAGAGCGGTGGGCAGGTGCATTGTCCTGCAAAATTACAGTATCCATTCGGCGCCGACTTATGCCGCTGTAGCCGAAAGCATCCTTGACAATTGCAATGAACACCTTGCTGTTGATGGTGTCGGATGTTGACCGCCTGACAGGCCGCTCACCGAATTTAATCGCCATCCAAACCATCATCCGCCGACAGTTCTTGAATGTTGCCTTCGGTGTAGTGTGTTCTCTTGGGAAGTTCTTTCCACATATGACGGTTTGGAGCGACTTCGTAGGCTTGTCTAAAAATAGAACCTCATCGCAGAAGAAAATGCTCTTCCAAAATGAAGATCTGTATTCAATATAATTCTTAGCAAATAAAAGCCGTTCTCTAATTAGTTTTCTACTTAAATATGGCTTAATCATGGCCTTCCGCCGCTGCAGTTCAAATTCCTTCATCTTTTTTCTAATGATGTTCATAGAAAACATCGGCAGATGTTCCCGCTGAATGGCCTCAATGGGCATGTAATGAAACTTTTTTAATGTACGACGAATAAAATTGTCGTCTTGCTTACTTGTGGACCGTTTTGGTCCCCCTATCTTATTTCTAGGAACAGTTTTATCATTAATAATGCGCCACAGAGTGACCTTGCTAATATTGAAAATACTAGCTAACGACTCACGCGGGATTCCCTCCGCCGCTAATTTTCGAATGCGCTGGAAGTCAACTTCGGATAAGTATTGTTTAGACATAGTTATCGTTTGGCGTGGCAGAGCAAAGTGACGGCATGTCGCGCGAACTCAATATATATTCGTTTAAGACACGCATTTTCAGTCTGGTAAAACAGTCACACTGATAAACTTTTTTATTTCGGTATTTTGAAACATAAAACTTTACGAATTTGTAAAATAGAATTTTTAGATAAAGAATCGCACGTTATTTTCTGAACACAATAAGAAATAATTTATCTGCATTTCCCTGATTTTGTTGATATTGAAATTTAATTTTTTCTTTTTGTTCGAAAGTTTATTAAAAAAATTTCGTCCATTTATTAATCTTCTTAAACAGATTAATAAGGTTACACAAAGAATTTCCATCCGAAAGCTTTAATAGCGTAGGAAACTGCTTGAATATCAGGAATCCTCCGATTTCGCCTAAATCCGGCCCGTTTTCTATTTAATATACAGATCCGTATCAAACTTTCCTTCAGAAAACGGTCTTTTCGTCCTTATTTCAACTAAATAAACACAAATAACGACACCAAAAATACACTATATTGTCCACTATAATTTTGACCTCGGCATTTCATGAGTTAGCACAGGTACTGTATGTGCGATCTGATCATGCGTCCAGTCTGACCTGTGCAGTTAGAAGGACGGTTTGTGTATGTGATACGATACAATGCACCCAGACGTCTCCCCGGAGTCTAATCTGTCCTTGATTTTAATGGTTCTGCTGCACATGACATCTCTGGGCCGGTGGCCAAGTCCAACGCCTAGTCCTGCTGCAACGCGCTCGGTCGCCTCGGTGCCGTCCTTTCCGTATGACAGAGCATGCCATGTCTTTTATGGTGTTTTCGTTTGAGTCCTCCTGGGAGGCGGACACATAGGCATCGGCTTATAAATGCCTTCGGATAGCCATTCCACCTTAATTGGTTGCTTTTTCTTCTGGGTTGCTGTAGTGAGTCGGAGCCCATTTGGCGAGCGTTTTTACACCGCTACCATTTGTGAGACACCGGGTAGTTGTTGTGGCGACTAAGATCCTATCTTGGTGTTCGACACCTTTCTAAAAACCTTTGTCTCTATTCCGCTGTTTAGAGTTCGCCTGTCGAACACATAAAGGAAGGTCAGCTGCTGCTCCTTCTCTTCTTCCCTCTGGATGCTGCGCTTAATGGCACTTCTCACACCTGCGAGATGCCAGCCCCCTTGGGGGACCAGAGAGGGGGGGGGGTTCTGTGCGCGGCACGCATAACCGGGCTGTCAGCCATCACGCCCATATCAACTTCCAGTCGTTTTGACCTTGCATCGCCATCGGAGCCGCGTGGGCGTGGAGCAAGTAAGGTGAGGTAGATGCTGCGAAAGTCTGCCTCACTGCGAACAAGTTCACTCACAGGTCACCGGTACTGCATCATATCCTGAACGGCGGTGGTCCTCTCCGCAAATTATGAACTGACTATTGGGCATCGTATGTTAGCAGCCTAGGAAAGAAGTCGCGTGTTCGCCAAAAAACAGTATGGGGCAGGAGGGACCGCTACAAAAAAAGAACATGGAGAGAGATAAGCGATATACACCAGCGGTGCACAGCCGATCCTTATGACGAAGCCTGAGTAGGATTAGCGGGAGGTTGCCGAACCCCTTTTAGCGACCTAGCAGAGTTGGAGTGTGTACTCAGAGCGCTACAATCACCAGGCCAAATGCCGTGTTGTAGGAAAAGGCAGAAGTCATCAGCTTGAGATTGCATAGAGAACTCTCAGTTGTCCTCTCGGGCGGCACTTACCGCTGGCAGAGCCAGCGGTAGTGTTAACTTCATCCAGTCGTGCCTGTGAGTCCTTGAGACATCGGTAGCAGATGCTTTTGTAGGTCTGTGGGAAACAGTCTCAATTGGTGTTTGTTGCACTCGCAGGGGGATGGGGGGTGTTCAGGTGGCGCATGGGCAGCTGCGGCTCTGTGTGGACGCACGTGTGTCTGTCTGAGTTGAAGCAGGCCGAGTGCCTGCCGGTCAGCTCCCTGCAAAGGTGGATGACCTTGACGTAACGTGACCTTGAACAAGGACGCCAGATATGGCCATGATGGCCGTAGGCAACACCCTCTTGAACACAGATCTCAGTCTCACCGTTTTCTTTTATAATTCTATTGTGAGGCTTAGTGTATTAGTACAGGACTTTAATCAGATACTGCTTGTCGTCTGCCGCGCACTAAATTCCACTTTTTTGCAAATTTTCGATGGCACTGACCTACGAATACTTCGGACAGAAATAGAGACCACGGTAGTCGGGAAAAAAGCGCGAGTCCGTCGTCCATCCACCTCCTCCATCTCCTCCTTATCTGAAAATTTGGGCAAGTTCCTCTCTAGATGAAATACCTGCTTCATGCTCTTTTCTCATGCTTGTGCTGCCGGTGGGTGAATTTTCCTGAGCCCCATCAAACTACATCGTAACACCCAGCAGTATTTTCAGACCCAAAATCTCATTTGCATAGGGGAAGCGTTAGACTCACAGGCCCAGACGTGAGCGACTTCGTGGTTTATACTCTAGCCGCACTATTTCCTGTTTGAATTTAAATCGGTCAGTTACTACCTTCTGTGTGTCTGGGAGTTGGCAGTTATAGGCTGTTGTTTGTATGCGCGCACGGAGTACAGTTTGAAAGAGCAACATTACCGACAATGACAAGGGAGACTGGAGTGGTAGAGGAGGAGGCTCACCGATCGTGTTACGGAACTCACTCGTCCCGCGTTGTGCCTTAGGACTTTCTCTCTCGAGCCCAACCAGCAGCCGCACATGATACAGACAGAATGTTATTGCCGATAAAGACAAGAGGGACTGGGATGGTCATTTTTGGCTTATTAGCCGTCGTCAGCCAGTCATACCCAACTGCGAAGCGTGGCACACCCGAGGCTCGGACTCGCGACCTGTTTGTTAGAAGTCCAATGCCTCTAACCCCTGGGCCACGGGCTCATTGTCCTGTCGGTTGCGATCGGAAATGTACAGTAGTAGTATCGACTATCCTCAAGCCTTGTAATTCAGTCAGATGAAAGATTTATCCAAAGTGCGCTTAAATTTTGGAAGCATAAATTTAGATAAGCCCAGTCTAGCCCTTTCGATGTTTATAACCTCTGCCATTCTATGCCCTTTTTCTAAAAATATATCTGCCATTCTGTTAAAAGCGGTCTTGCAATGTTTGTTAATGGTTAAAATAATGAGGATGGTTTGACTTAGCGGGATTTAAGTGTGACTGGACTTGAGTGGGCTTTTTTTATCCTACTTGAGTTATGCCGTATTTTTCAAACTTTTCAAATAGCCCTGGACGGGCTTAATTCGGACGAGGCGGACGCGACATATGCCCATTCCCCAGCTCCTCGAAGAAGTCAAGGAAGCCTTCTGCATCCCCCATTGCGGAAGCCGTCCTGTGAGTTGTCCCGTCCGGTCATCCTTTCTTCCGAGCTCTCCATAAATGACTCATCTGATTTTGGTCCTAGTTCCTTGGCACCTGTTTGCCTGCCGGTAGATGCGCTTGCGCGTGGGGACGCAGTCATCATCCTCGCCCTTCTGACCCCTGTTGGGGTGTCGTTTTTGTCGTTGGTGAAAATCCTGCCGGCACGCCTAGGTGCGGTTCCGGCTGTGCAAGCCACCTGCGCCCTCCCTCGCATCCGATCTTTTTGACTCTGTCTTGACACCGGATGCAGGTGAGGAGTGGGGAAGACAGAGTGCGCTAGATGCTGCGCAAGCCGTGTGTAGCACACTGTAGGCATCGTCGGAATCGACGGTCGAGTTGTCGGACCCAGATGATGGTCAGGGTCAATGATTGGCTGAATCAGGGCAGAATAAGTCAGATCCAGTTTTGTTTCAATCCACCCCGTTATCTGTCCCCCCCCCCTCTGGAAACATAACTCGACTGAGTTCGGCCTGTCAGGTTCTTGGATAATAACGAAGCTAAGTGCTGGATCTGATCTGACACGACAGCCACCGAAACGGACTTGCGTAGCACCTACCTCACCCCATCTTCCCACACTCACCACCTTCAAACGGCAAGACAGAGTCCAGGCGACTGCCATGGGCACTGTGACTGGGCAAAACTTAACAGTCCGTATGCACGGTCAACTCAGGCAATCGCCTGCTTACTCAGTCTTCAATTAGTAGTCATCAGATTTCACATGAGTGAAAGAGCTATTTCGGCCAAACTGGAAGGCCGATTGCAGTTTGAACCTTCGTCCTGGTCAGAATTTAGGTATCCCAGTGGCCTTTAAATCTCAAATTCACGCTTTTTGGCGGATTGTGGTATGTTAGAAGATCTCTGCTTGTCTATAGTGACGAAACTACTTGCTGGATCTGAAGCGAAACGACAGCACTCTCTCTTTCTCACATTAGCGGAAAGTCTCGTCGGCATACAGCATGACACCGAGCGGCAAGGGAGCTTAGTCGAGTAAAAATCAATGTATTCCTGACAATTAATACAGCAATAGTGTGGCGGGTCAACAGTTTATATGTGTGCAGCCGGTTTGCTTCGGGATTCCAATGGATCGGCGCGCGTTCATTTCTGTTCGAAAAAATACCCGGTCTGCGGCGACAAAGTAGATTTCGATGACGTGACGGTTGGAGGAGCCGATTAAGTACATTATGACCCACCTGATAGACCTCCTCTTTATACCATCACTTCGGGGAGCCTTTGAAACGTCATACCTCTACTGCTCCGTGCATTTTAGCCTGGAGCGCCCTCTCCTCCATTGAATTGGTTATTTTGGATGCTTGCTTAACTACGTGCTTGAAATGATCCCTGTGTTTGACATTATTTTATAGTCTATTAATACAAAATTGCCTGTATGGCCATTCTTGAAAGCTAAGTTGAACGGGGGTTTTCTATCCGCTTTTTCTTGCCACCAGAATAGAGCTTTTCTGCTAGACATAGTAGATTGTAGTTGTAGCCCTGCATAACGACTTTAGAGTACGCTGGTGTGTGAAATGAGCCCTTCTTCGATATTGTCAGGACGCGCTTACAAAGGACGACTTGCTGTTAACTTCTGCCTTAATTTTGAATGCAATTTCTAGAAGACTGACTTTAGGCTTTGAGTGGAACGCCTCCAGTTTATCCCTGCTGGCAATAGCCCACGTGTTACTTGAAATCCGCTTGATTTCCTAAACTCTCTTGTCAACTGAGGATCGTCCTCTCATCTGTAGTAGTCCAACCGTCTAAAGTAACGACGTCCCACGGAGTAGCGCAGTACAAGTGACCCGCACGTGAATTAGTTTATAGTGAGGCCCACTTGCGCAGCATCTACCGCACCAAGGCAGGACTATGTCGAGATGGCCGGAAACGGGCTTAGGTGCAGGGGCTGACAAAGTCTAACACCGTGTCCAAACGCGAATTTACCCGCCCACAATGGACCAGATTTTCACAGAAACAAGAGGGTGGCCTGCATCTTCTCTGAATAGAAATGTCATAGAGGTCGCATTCAAAAGGAATCAATGAGCTCAGGTTAGCAAAAGTAAGAGATCCGGGTCGGTAATCTGAGGAGAATGAATTGCTCACCGGATCGGGGGACTTTTCTGGCTGACGTTTCGAAGAGCAGCCCCAGCTCTTCAAAACGTCAGCCAGAAAAGTCCCCCGATCCGGTGAGCAATTAATTCTCCTCGGAATCAATGAGCATAAACAGCGCCATTCTCGCGCATGTTGTCGTTTCCGGACATCGTTTGGACCACAACGAAGCTTTTCGTGTAATTTATAAGGTTCCATCGAGCTACCCTAAGCTACTAGGCCAGCGCCTGTTAGCGACAGCGGAAGCGGCCGCCATTAGGTTACGAAAGCCAGTCTTGTGCGTTGTAGATTCAAGCCCGTCGGATCTATTATAGTTAGGAATACGTGGATTTCCTGTCGGAGTGGAGTCCCAAATGTCGGCCTCTCCTCTTTTTCGTGCACCAGTGAAATGTCCGAGCCTGTCAAATATCTGCTTGTGGAATTGGGCGCATTAGCTAGACGAGCACCAGATAATGTACCTATTTCATCAAGGGACATACATACATACATACTTGCGTGAGAAGTCAGGTACTATGATCGGCTCGAATCCCACGTACCTGAAAGTCCTATTAAGACGACCCCACATACACACAGTGCCGGTCATGAGGATCCAGCTGCCCCGTCATTTAGAGGTCTTTCAATCGGCTGTTTTTAGCTCATCGTGACAGATTCAAACGCGTCGGATCTATTTATAGTAAGGAATGTCAGAAGAAGAAGAAGAAGAAGAAGAAGAAGCGATCGCTGGAACAAGGGGTTTATTCGCCTGACGTTTCGGATTCTCACTTGAATCCATCATCAGAGACAGTAGCAGAAAAGGGTGACTCGTGCACAGGAAGTTGCAGTATTTATAGGATGCGGTCGCCATGCTACCGCATACCTACAGCAATTAACCGTGCTCCCTTCATCAAGGATTGTTGCCCGCTGATACGCTAATGGCTTGATGGCCGGCATGCAAGTTGTTAATTGCTGACATCTCATCACCCGTGTTGGGTGCTGGCGTGATGATTGCTCGGCCATCTGGCTCACCGGCTCGCGCGCTCCCCGAGTGGTCAATTGCCTTGGCCAGCCTATGCCTCAGCACGGAATATGGAGTGGGGATGTCTTTGCACTTGTTGATAGACTGAGGTCCCGTAAACCATGACTCAAGCAACTGGCGGCTCACACGATTATCCCCTCTCGCGAGGATTTCGACCTCATCGAACTTGAATGTGTGGCCGCGGCCTGAGAGTCGGCGTCATTTCTCCGTACTGCTGCCGCGTTTTCGGCAATTCGGCGAATAAACCCCTCGTTCCAGCGATCGCTTCTTCTTCTGATCAACTAGTTTCTGGAACTCGCATCTTCGCTTGTATCGGCAGTAAGGAATGTATTGACCAGCCATGAGATGGATTCTCCTGTGTCAAATTTACTCTCACTTCCCTCCCTACCAAGCAGCAGTGAACTATTGGAGCCTGTTAACCAGCTGTTGATGGGATTGGACATGACTTTAGGTACAGCAGAGGTAGCAATCGGGAGATGGCACCCAAAAAATCCGCCTAACCAAAGCAGCCTGTCTTACGGGACAGGTGGTAATAGGGGTTTTATGGGTGGTGGCTGGTCGCGATGTATGATACTAGTCGACGGAAAGCCTTATTTGAACAGATTAATGATCGAAGTTGACCCTCTCTCCTTTTCGTTATTACAAAATGGGTCGCCAAAGGCAGTGTAATGGTAACGGACGAGTGGAAGGCGTATAATCGTCTTCCCTCAGAAGGTTATCTACATTTTACTGTTAACCACTCAAAGAAATTCAAGGACCCTACCACCGGACGGCACACCAATGCCATTGAGGCATACTGGAGTAGACTGAAAAGGAAACTCAACGAGGGAGGCCCTGTATGTGATCGAGCTGTGTGGGCTCACATGGACAAAGTAAAGTATCGTCTTTGGTTTGGCCTCAAGGCCATGTCTTTGACAGATGCCTAGGAACTGTTCCTGTCCCATGTTGTGCAGATTTATCCTATTTAAAAGTGATGCTGTTTTGTAGTAAACTGCTATAATGCGAATGTATGCCGTATATTCAGGTGTACGTGTGCAACGATGGGAAAGGTTGAGTAACAGCGACCATCGGCCATGTAACCTCCTGTGATATTCGTTCGGCCAGCCCATGTTAGGCCGTCGGGGAAAGTCCAAGTAGTGCGTGAAAGTAGGCCTGCAACCGCTGATATAGCCTGAAGGCGTTTGAGTCCACTGTTAAAGGTATTATTTCTAGGTAACGGATTTTTTGGGTGCCATCTCCCGATTGTTACCCAGCAGAGAGGCACAAATTCATACGCGTTTGTTTGTTTTTGTTGCCTTGTGCTCCCTACAGTTGCGAGGACAACACTTCTTCCTGCCCAAACCAGTTCTAGAGTGTTTTTTTTGCTAGACAGAACCCATTGTGGGCAGTGAGAAAACCCCCCTCCCCTTCTACTCTATCCCTCGTAACATTCGCCACATTGGAGTCCCCATAACTGAAATCAGTTTATTCTTGCTGTGCAGTTTTGCAACTGGGTCCACCCACCCCAGAGCAGGTCGAACGAACCAGGGTAAAATCGACCTTATCTTCTACCGAACGAAAACCCACAGTTTGGATGGCTGGCCGACCGCCTGTGAAGAAACCCCGTAAGAGTTGGCGGTTGTGTTACATATATGCACATGCATATATCCTCGTTCCAAGCAGTGCTCACTAGCGTTCGTTTGCCCTTCCTTGAAACTTACAACTACACTGCGTTCCCATCCTTCTTCCCCGTCGCCGTCGCCGTTTGCAGTGGTGAGTAGACGCATCATTAATCGGGAGTTCGTGCCGGTTGAAATCATCCAAAAGTATGGCTACCGAAAGCTCAAGAATGATGGTACATCGTTTGGTCTGGTTGACTTGCTTCTTGTTGGCGTTTTCGGTTCAGCGTTTTTTATTTGATTTTTGAATTTTTTGTTATTGGCGTCCAGAAATCCGATTTTCTCAATTTATTGTGTCTTTTTTGATAATCCGTGCTTGTGAATTACAAACAAGGTGCTTATTCAAACAGACAGTCGAGGCATAGGGAATGGAAGGGATGAACTTGTGACAGTGTACTGTCACAAAGTTTAACAATACACACCCGGCTGAACGCTCATCTCATTTGGTCATGCTACCTCGGAAACGTATTTTCACAAGTACTAATGCTTTGACAAACTACGCCCTCTGTGTGTATGAGCATTTCCCTCTCAGAGACGGTACCGGCATGTGTTGCTGATGGCGAGAAGACTGTAACCAGTTTTGATTCCTTGCAAGCGTGATTTGAAACACTTTTCTTCTGCCGTGAACTCCGCGCGTAAATCTTTTTTTACATCTCGTTTTGCTGGGCCAGCCCAGACGAGGCAAGGAGGATAGAGACATACCCCCTTCGTCTCGTCTTCCCTCCTTGAGGCGAATGGGAGTCGCTTTTTCCCCTCGCAAACTACGCAAATGACTACAGTTTATGCTGATTGTACGTAACTGCACTTCAAATTTCATATGTACATGGAAAAAACCGCCTGCCGCACCCTTCGCAGTCCAGCACTGTAACACTCTTTCTGTAAACTAATATGTTACTGATAAAATGTTAGTACAATGTGCATTTAACATTTATATTGTACGCACCGTTTTAACTAGGGTCATCAAGGGCATTGCCTACTACCCTACTATACATACTAATCTAAGTCATCCAGGACGGTCTCTAGGTTGCACACGGCAACGTGGACTCCCCCTCTCCCGTTATTACAGGTGACATTGCCCTGGTTTCCAGGAGGGTTTGAGTTAGGGTTGAAGTTAGGATGGGAGTGTAGGAACTCTCTGGAGCTTTGCGCGAGGCCACCTGTAGTGAGGGATAGGTCCACATTCCCCTGTCCAACGGGTCTTACTTTTGCCAGACATTTGAGACCGCGTTGTCTCATCCTTAACATCACGAATAATTGCGTTTTCAGCTTCTGCTGACGGTTTTCCGAGGCAGGTTTTACGTTCCGGCCCTAGAATGCTGACTCTGAATTCAGCATCTCTACCCATATGCTCATTAGGTTCCCCACGGCCAGACAGTATTGCAGAATGATACAACTGATGCTCAGCTTGTCGAGAAGCGGGTTTACTACTTCAAGGCCATCGTCTTTCAAGTAGCATGGTGATCATCACCTACTTGCTCCTGAGGTCGCACTACCTCTTCGTCAGCTTTGGCAGTTTTAGGGCTGCCAGCAGTCTTCTCGCAGTATACCGCTTTTTCTACTATTGGCTCCTATAGCCCATCGTCCTTTGGACGCCAACTTCAGTTTTATTGGTTGGTTTTGCTCTCTCAAGGCTTTACGTCATGTTGACTGCCGGTCACACTTCTGTTGCGGCGTTTCCTTACTCTCGACCTGAATGACTTACTCACTATCAGTGCTTGCCCCCTCCCACCCCCACCTCCATCTCTGACCTCTACGTTACCCACTGCAAGTGAGCGAGCAGACAATTCCCAACCTGGATTCTCTGCGACGGGATCTGCTGACACGCCTCATCGCTGAGGGCCAACCGGTGGAGGACGTGCTCTGCAAACAGCAGTACCAGGCCAACGAACAGGTGGACGATCACGTTCGCTCCTGTGGAGTCCTCTTTCGACCTGTTGGTGGCCGTGGTGGCGTCGTCGCCAACGCTACCCAGGGTTTATCGACATTGGTCAAGTCGAAGATAGCGACCAGTTCCACTGACGGTTACCTTTCCTCCAGTGGTCTGTTATTCCCCTGCTGTGGAAGACGGCCTGCGCAGGCTCTGGACACTGCCGACTATGCCGTTGGCTTCGTGGACGGTGTCGTACCCAGTGAGGAAGGCCGGTTTCGGAAGGCCGTCGTTGAACAGAATGAGGGCGTCTCCGACTACTGGGTGAGTCCGGGGGGGCATGCTGCAGCTACACGCAGTTCAGCTGCTGACCCCGTGTGTCAACAGCTCTCTAGGCGTAGACCTGCCTCCTTAAGGCGTCTTTAAGTGCTTGCTAGCTGCATCTGGGCGAGGGCGAGAGTAAGCTGTGCAGCCCGTGGCTCACTAATGTCACAACCATCAGCGAAGATTCGTTTCAATATGAGAATGCACTGTAAGGGGATAAAACTCATGAACAATGAATAAAATCACGAAGTATTGGGGTGCCGGAAATTAATGTGGATTTTTTAATAAACGACAAGAAAAGTGTTCGTTGGAGAACCTTTTATTGTTTTCATTTTGACCAAAATGGGAAAAACTCGGCAACCTTGGTAGGTAAGGCTTAAGTTCGGCCAACGCTCTAGCCATCTGAGCTACGATGTTCAACGGTTAGTCGTGAATTAAATCTTATTTGGGTCAAATTACCCTCCCCCCAGCCTATTACAATGTCAGGAATCCACCCATATGTGATTAAATTCACGTCTCCCGGTTGGGCCTCGAAGCCCAGGCGGCTAGAGTGTTGGCTGTACTAAAGCCTTCCTCTTGCTGTCGTGGGTCCGAATCCCACCGAGGTCGCTGAGGTTTTCACAGTTGGGTCTAAATGAATTATTAAAAATCTGCCAGAACACATTTTATTTTTTATCAATTATAAGTGCCATCATTATTAATAGCTCTTGCCCATCGTGAAACTAAGTCTTTAATACCCTGCTACCAAAAAGCCTTTTTTTCATTTCAATGAATTCTAGGAACCCAGTTTCGACGTAGTCGATATTTTGAAAAGTTTTTCACCGAGGAAGTGCTTGAGAGATCGGATCAACTGATAATCATTTGGTGTGCAATCATGTAAGCGGGCAAAAGTTCCCACCTTGAATTTCGGGTCTTGTTCTCGTTCCGTCGGTGTGAATGCGGTCTTGCGTTGACATGCGGCACAGTTACACCTTTTCCATTGATTAGCACGGGGTCTTCAACGACAAGCCCTTGGTTCAAACTTTCTAATTATTGACAGTATAAGTCTACTGTTACGGTTTGACCTTATTCCAGTACCTCAAAGTGAAATGTGCTAACCATAATCCGACAAACACATAGCACACGCTTCAGAAGCAACCGAGCGAATTGCTGTGGGGTTAGGTGTTGGAATTGCACGCCGCCCCAAACCCACCATGCGCAATAGGGTCATTAAAATCAAAGACCGGTTAAAACCTGAAGAACAATCTGGAGTAGTGTATCGCATTCCGTGTCAAAATTGTTTTTGTAACTACACAGGCCAGAATGGACGCATGCTTGTATCGCGCACACACGAACATAAGCTGGCTGTGCGGCGAGGCGACGCATTATCACAAGTGGCCGCCCAGACCTACGAAAGGAGTCACGAGTTTAACTTCGCAGCCATCAAAGTAGTCGCCCACACCGGAAACAAAACAGGCCGAGAATTGATTGAAGCCTGGGCATCGGATGAGAACTCGGTTAATCGATTTACCGATCTGGCGCCGGCGTGCAGAGCCCTGCGTAGTCACCTCCAGTCGTGCGACGTCGGTCGATGATTGGGCCTACGTGCCTTATAACTGCCGCATGTCCTGTTTCTGCCACTACCTCTGACGATGGACTCCTGTACGAGTCGGAAAGCTCAGGACAATAAACGAAGTGTTCCGGTGCTCGAATCTTCTTCTTCACTTATTTTGTCGCATCCCCTGCCGAAACTGTCCTTGTAACTACACAGGCCAGACTGGACGCGTGCTGGGATCGCGTATACATGAACATAGACTGGCTGTGCGACGGGACGACGCATTATCACAAGTGGCCGCCTACACCTACGAAGTGGGTCGCGAGTTTAACTTCGCTGCTGCCAAAATAGTCGCCCACGCCGGAAACAAAACAGTCTGAGAATTGATTGAAGCCTGGGCCTCGGGTGAGAACTCGGTCAATCGATTTATCGATCTGGCGCCGGGGTACAGAGCCCTGTACAGTCACTTCCAGTCTTGCGCCGTCGGTCGATGACTGGCTTACATGCCCTATAACTGTGGCTTATTCTGTTGCTGCTTTTATCTCTGACGATGAACTCCTGCACTAGTTCGACAACTCTGAACAATAAACAAAATGTTGCCGGTGCTCGATCACCCTTCTTCACTTATACGCACACTTGGAACTTGAATTTTCGCCTCCGCATTTCATACCTTTCTGGATTATGAGGTTGATGACAGCGTAGGAACTGGGATCTAACCTTTAGAAAACCATTGGTGTTAGGGCTGGTTGTTTACGTAAAGAATCCACCTCTCTCTGCCAGTGACAATTCAACGTAGAAACGGTTTCCTCCCCTGTATGCTTCGCAAGGAGTCACAGATTGTGGAACTGTCGGCCCTGTATTCTATCGATAGTTGGCGCCGCATCCACACATCTTGTCTACTAACCTGTTGAAGACGCTCCTGAATAGCTGACCATGAAGAATATAGCTTTTTGATGATTCCTTGATGGTCTGGCAAGGACCTCCGTCAAAGGTTGCGTCTAAGTGATCATTATTCAGCTCGACTGGTTTTTCTGGACGAGGGATGTGGGGAAAGTTAAAATCACCCAACCGGAGTTTTGATAATCAAAGTTGTTTTGATGTCAAACAATGACGAAAATACCCGCCTTCGGATTTTATGCCTCCCTTTTTGGGCCGAATATGAAAAACGAAATTTGTATCAAAATCTAAAAAACAGGACCTGACTGACTTACAATGATACATAGTCGAATTGAGCAGATGTAAACGCTTAATAAATTACATTCAAACTAGACCACAAAACGGGTTTACTTCCCGGCACCCATTGTTAATCGACCAAAAAAGTAAATTGACAATAAACTACCTTAATCTAAACGAAAACACGAGCGAATTATTGAAAGTGCTTTTACGTTGGCTAGAGATAACTATTTCCCTGAGAGAAGCAGAAATTTCGAAAGTTCGAATATTCACAGTAAAGGACTATACTTTACTTATCTAATTACTTAAAGCCTGTTTTTTGCAAATAACCGAGCAGGTAGGACAGAATGAGCATAGCAACGTTTAAAGCTCTTTTTGTACAAACCTTAAATTAATATTTTACAATAAATAGTAGGTCAGATGTAGTTATGTAGCCCCACCTGAAGCAATCAAACCCCAGTCACCTCTAATACGGGACCGGTGGTAATAGGGGTTTTTACTGGTTGGGCCGGGGGACGCACAAGCGACGAGGTCAAGTAGTTTTATGCAAAAGAAAAGCTATTGGGAATGCGCGGCCGTACTTTGAGTGGTTGAGAAATAGTCGCCCTAACCCCTAGCCCTAACCTCTAACCCTAACTCCTGACCGTAATCCTAACCCCTAACCATAACCCCTAGCTCGAACCCCAACCCCAACATAACCACATCATGCCAAAAAGTCTTATATGAGGCATGACAAATGGTTAGTTTGTTAACGTCTGCATTTGTGTTCCAAAATGTGAATTAGATATATTTTTGGCTTTTTCATCGTTGTCCGAGGTGCGATTGACTACGACAAAAAGTTTTTGACCTTATTTCTATGCCAGGGACGTCGCAGGCATAAGATTTTTTATATGACCATAGGTTGAGAGGTCAGTCAGTGACCAGGAAATTGGGATATAATTGGCATACAATTTTTGTATATGATAATAACGAGGCTTTCTGTTCCGTGAAAGTGTTCTGTGCGTTTTTGGTTACAATGAAGCCCACCGAGCCTTCTGGCTTCCCTGAAATGTCAATAAAGACTTTGCGGTTCCTATTATTTTTAATCGATTGCCTAGAATGACGGGCTCTGTACTTTGCGTCTTCAAAGCCTCCAGAATAAGACAGTTGATCAGGGCTCTTTAGTCCCGTAGTGAGTCTTCGGACGTTCTTTTTCACAGATCGACGAGTTGAGCCATATTTGTAGATTCACCCGAATTGGGAACCTAATCGCCGGAGGAAATGGACGTCCATAACTGTCATCTTGATCAGTTTAAACAACCTACAATGAGTCGCCTCCCGAGAATATGCTTTATTGTGGTTACTTACTTATGTATGCCCACTTTCTTAATTGTCAGGAAAACAGTGGGAACATTTTGTCCTCTTATGCATTTCCCTGACATACTGTAAATGTTTATGCCACAAACAAAAATCTCACTTTTTCTTTATAATGGAAAGCTTTTGTTGTCATAGCTTTCGTCTAGACCTCGGTCCAGTGTCGGAAAGGTACCGCAGTGAGGCCACATAAATGTTAAAATATTTCTGAAACGGGTAAGATGTGGTTATGTATCCGCACCTGATGGACAACATACTGTTAGGGGTTAGGGCAACTGTTTCTCTACCACTCAAAGTGCGACCGCACATTCCCAATCGCTTTTCCTTTGCATACAACTACTTGACCTCGTCGCCTGTGCGTTCCTCGGTCCCGCTTGTAAAACGCCCTATTACCACCCGTACCATATTACAGGTGGCTGGGCTTTGTTTACCTCAGGTGCGGCTACATAATCAAATCTGACCCTGAAACCCTTAGCACTATGTCAATTACGTTTCTAAATTACGAATAAACAGACGGGAGACTGCAGAATAAAGTACTTTATAATAAGCTCAAAGTCTAAAATGACCGATCGTTTGTGGGCTTCTTCTCGATTACGTATGAAATATCTGCCT
Organism: Spirometra erinaceieuropaei; assembly: GCA_902702965.1. Lineage (NCBI taxonomy): Eukaryota > Metazoa > Platyhelminthes > Cestoda > Diphyllobothriidea > Diphyllobothriidae > Spirometra > Spirometra erinaceieuropaei. The sequence continues at coordinate 1,193,924 of CACRXP010000026.1, forward strand.
AGGTCTGGAAATTACGGATGCTTGAAAAAACACACGCAACCTCGTGTTGATGTTCGTGCATCCGTTTTAATTCCGTCTTTTGGCTCCCGAGTGTTTTATCCAGACAGCCGCATGTGGCCAGTTACTTAGGTCCTAACATAAAAAGTGTTGTTGTTACTTGCAACTTTTATGTCTTGTCCAGCACCAAATGACGCTCCTCAGCCTCCAGTTGAGTGCTGTCGAGGGTACTGCCACCAAATCCTCCGGTGGAGACGTGACTCGTGACTCCACTGGTTCCCTACCAACTAAGAATTCCGACCTGACCTCCGAGGGTGAAGCTAATGATTCCGAGAAAAAACGACTCAGTACGACGAACCCAGACGTCACTGTAAGCGGCGAGCAAGCATCGACCGCAATGCCGCCAGCCGCGGAGACGGACGGTCAGGAGGTGCCAGTAACGATGATGGCAACGACTACGACAGAACCGCCTGCGCCCTCACCTCGGGACCAGGTGCTGGCTCAGTTCAAACGTTTCGAAAACTTCTGCCTTCCCGATATTGGTTTCATGAACAGTCCCAAGCTGGTAGAGAAGTTGCTGAAACGGCAGTTGGAAAATGCCCTAGATGTGGAACACCAACGTCGTCTCATGTGCCCCGAGAGTCAGATCCGGACGAATTTTA